>OY744502.1:5536724-5623858 GCA_963556185.1 Pseudopediastrum boryanum | reverse complement strand
GGTCCAAAAGCACAGTCCTCGCTCCCATCCGCCCTCCTTCTGGCCCAGTCACCCCATTCTCCACCCCCTCCCCTCCACAGGCTTTACCCCCCCCCCCCCGCCTCACTCCATAACTCACCATCTCAAGAGCAATAGGTCCAAAACGCACAGTCCTCCCTCCCCCTCTCCCCCCTCCCTCCTCATCAAGCCCCAATTACAAACACCCCCCTCCCACCCCGCCTCCCCCCCGTCCCCCTCGCCCCCTCACTCCATAACTCACCATCTCAAAGGCAATAGGTCCAAAGGCACAGTCCCCCGTCTCTGCCCCAGTCGCCCCGCTTTCCACCTCCCCGGTTCCCACCTCCCCGCTTTCCACCTCCCCCTCCCCCCTCCTCAAGCCCCAACTATCTTTGCCCCCCCCCCCCCTCCAGCCACTCCATAACTCACCCTCTCAAAGGCAATAGGTCCAAAAGCACAGTCCTCACTTGCAACAGCATAATCCACCGTCCCATCCAGGTTCCTCCTCTTCCCCAATACCAAGGGCCGAATTCCATGGGGGTCCCTGAATGCCACCAGCCCCACCCCCTTCACCAAAGTAATACAGCTATAAGCCCCACTCAACAGCTTCATGGTGTTGCTGCCTGCCTCCAGAACAAACTCTGTCTTGTGTTGGTTGGGGTCTTTGCCGGGGTGGGTCTGCACAAACTTCTGATGGGCGCGGTGGATCTCATCAGCAAAGATGTTGAGCAGGACTTCACTGTCACTGTCAGTCTTTAGGTGCCTGTGGAATAAAGAAGTGAATGCAAGATCGTTGCTAGCTTTTAATCTACTATTGATTCCAACTGCAAAGATGTTGAGGAGCACTTCACTATCACTGTCAGTCTTTCGTGCCTGCGTACAGGAAAAAGCAAGCGAAAAGGAATTGATGGCATTTAGTCAATTAGCATCCATTGAGCACTTACTATCATTGTTTCATCAAGCAATTAGTCGCCAACTATGTCATCGAGAAAGATGTTCAGGATCAGCGGGCTGGCACCGTCAATCCCTAAATGCCGAGAGGTGCAGGTACTGGAATAAGATGGAACCTGAGCCTGTGTTGCCTCTGATTAATCTAGTTGAAGACAGTTTTTAACACCCAAGAAGAGATGAATTTCAAGAAAAGCAGGCAGGAAGTTCAGGGTTAGACTTAACACAGACCCATGCTGCCAACCATCTCCCACCTTTGCTAACAGCATCCTAAACCATTTGTTGGCATAATCATTGCCTTCGTCCTTTTCTGCTGTCCTCCACCATTATGCCCGTCCCTTTCACGTGTGCACCCGCCGCAACCCCCTCCGCCCTTCTCTTTCTTCCAGAACCCCTTTCTGTCCAGTTGGAGCCCTCCTCCTCCCCCTCTTCATTCCTCCCCCCCAATCCCAGCTCTCCATCCCCTCTCCTTCTCCCCCGGTCCCTCCCTCTCCTTCCTCAGCCCCGCTCTCCTCCTTCCCCCTTTTCACCCTTATTTCCCCTCCCCTCCCCAAGCTCCACTCCCCCTCCATCTCCTCCTTTTTCCTCACCCACCTTCTCCCCCACCCGCCTCCTCCCCCTTCTTCACCCTTCCACCCCCACCCCTCCCCACCCCTCCCCTCTCCCTCTCCCTCCCCCTTCACCCCTCCCCTCTCCCCTCCCTCCCCCCGCCCTCCCACCTGTTAAAGAAGCTGCTGCTGCTATTGAGCATCTCCACCAGCTCAGGTGTGTTAGTGAGGTTCCCATTATGAATGAGGTAGATCCCCAAGGGACTGTTCACAAAGAACGGCTGCGCCTCCTGAGCACTAGCACTACCAGCAGTGGGGTAACGCACATGACCTATACCAACAGGACCTGAACACAACAACAGCACAAGCACCAGCAGGGCAGAGGATTGATAAATTGTATGTCACATCTACGCTCGTTCCATCATGTCCCCGTACGGTTAAGGAAGTAGACTTGCTACAGTGAGGGCACCCGCCTCCTGAACACGACCAATATGTCCTGGCTCGCCAGATCACCACCATTAACCCAATTCACCTCACTTTTCAGTTCCTACACCATATCCTGCCAGAAGGGGTAGGCCCGCCTGACCTGTTCTTCTCCACGCTCCTGTGCCCTCCTAGCTCCCTTGTGGGTTAGAAAGACCAAAGCACCTGGATGGCACAACCTTTGCTGGCAATTCTCCTCTTTAATCTCTGTCGAGTCTCAGCAGCACCAAAACCAGCATCAACAGAAGGAAGCTAGATGTAACCCAGAGGGCTTATATCATTATCTCTTCAACCCCTGAGCTCTTCACACCACTGTTAAAAATCACCCCTCCCACCCCCCCTTCCCATCTTCTCTGGAGTCTTCCGCACCCCCTTCCCCTGCTTACTTACCCCTCTACGCTCCCCTCCCTTCTTTCTCTCCCCCTCTACCCAGTACCCATCCCCCTCCAACCAGTGAGACTCTCATCACCAACACTGCATCACTCTCAGGCTACACATCATGCCTATGCTGTCAAAGTGAACATTGTCCACCTATCTCTTCCCACCCCACCCCCCCTGCCCCCCTGCACCCCCTCCTGCCCCCTTCCACCCCTCCCCCATTTCCCCCTGAACGCCCCTGCTGCTACCGAGCCCCCTTCAGCTATAGAAGACTTTCCACTACGTTATAAACCCCAAAAGCCCTCAGACCCCTCACCCTCCCACATGCTTCCCCCCTACACCCCACCCACCCCCTTGTCAACAATGAAACCATCCCTCTGCTTCGTGCTTGCCCCTCCCATTTTGTCCATGTTCTCTTTTGCTGTCACCAAGCGCCCTCCAGGTAGACAGTTACCCAGGGGAAAAAACACAAAGGCCCTCGGACCCCTCTCTCTCCCATTTACTAGGCCCCCTTCGTCCCACCCACCCTCCTGTCCACACAAATAAAGCATCCTACTGCATGTCCCCATTGCTCACCTTCCATCTTGTCCATGTTCTCTTTGCTGCTGCCAAACACATCCTTCACCAGCCCATTAGCTTTGTACTCCCTGAACTTGTTCCAGTCAGTGGTCACCATGCCTGCACTGTCCTGCCCTCGGTGCTGCAACATCAGCAGACCCTCGTAGATCTCAACATTCACGCTGCCATTCTGCTTCACAATGCCAATGATGCCGCACATGCGAGCAACCTTCCTGTGGGAGGGAATAGGATGCAGGAGGAGCAAGGAGCAACAGGCGGAAGTTGTTAGCTATGGGGGTGCTTCACAATGCCAATGATGCCGCACATGCAGGCAACCTTCCTGTGGGAGGGAATGGGCGGTAAGAGGCACAAGGAGCGACAGGTGGAAGAGGTTGCTATGGGGCTCTTTGCTATGGTTAAGCGGACATATATGCACTATATATGCGCACATTTGCATTACTCTACACAAGAGAATGTAGGAGCGGTAGTCGGGTGGCTGTGAATGCTTGCTCTAGGAGGCAAGTACCATGGTGAGGCACAAAGGCCCAGATCCTTGACCATCCTTTGCCAATTGAATTTGAATTTCATAATGAGATAACTATAGTTGCATAAACAGCTTGAGCTGGATAACCTATGGCACTTAATGCTATGGCACAGCATGAACTGGGGGAGTAACGGCAAGAAGTGAATGCATTTGATAAGCTGCGTTCCCACTGTTTGGTTGGTCTCCATGCGTTTCTTTGCTGGTCCCCCTGCAGTGACATAAGTTGTAGGAAACCACAATAGTGTGCTCGCATACAAGTGCCATACAGAACGAGTGAGCTCATGGTGTGATTGCATCATGCGCGCAGCTTTCCTGTGGTCAAGGGAGAGGGGGAGGGAACAGCGGATAGATTGGAGCACTTGTAAAGGGTTGCCTCAGGCTCGGCTCCATGTAGCACATGGGTAAGCTGCTAATATTTGGAAATTTCAGTTGCTCGAACTGAGAGCCGCAGACTTTGCTCAGACATGAAATGGCTTCTGACAAATGGAAGTATGTGATCTAAAACCCTATTTGGAGGTACTAGGGCATTTCCAGGGCTCCCGTTATTCTGGTTGTAGGTGCACTATTCAGAGAGACTTCAGGCAGATGGCATGGTCCTTGGTGGGGTGCAAATTCTGGGAATCGAGGATTCTTCCTCCATATGTTCCAGCTGCTGGTCTGTGTGAATTGGTAACCCCGGGAGAAAGCAATGTTAAACAACTATTCGGATATGCGGTCATGCGGACCCCACCTCATTGGCATCTGGCCTTTCCATACGGACCGCCTGGTTTGGCCGTGAAGGGCTTGCCGCATTTTTCCGTTCGCTGAGCCCGTCACGAAGCTGCTGCAGCAGGCGGATGCCATAACTGCGTTCACCCGTTGTCTGCCGAGTACCAGGCGAGTCGGTAGTGAACGTGCAGCTGCAGGGCAATCCTTGCAACCAAGACGGCCAGTACTGCTGCGTGCTGACAACTGCATGGCTACAAGCGCAACAGAGCTGCACTTCGGTTGTATGGGCTCGCAAATCCTTATGCCACTTGATGAGATAGTAAGCGATAGGGAGCGGCTGTACACCCAAAACTGCAGCGAACGCACAGGAGGGAAGCGACAGAGAGCGAAACTAATTGCCACACGCTAGGCCCTAGCGGAGATAACTTGGCGCCATCTTTCAGACACAAGAGCATCTAGGGCGTGTCAAACGTGCCCCGTATGCACGACATGGCCGTCCTCTCTCAAAAGTTGTGGGAGACACGTGAGGGTGGAGGGTGCCGGAGCCTGTAGTGTGTGTATTGCAGCAGTACATCCTCACCTCGATCGCTTCCTGTGTTCCTGTGCAGGCTCAATCTTAAAACCTTCACCTCCGCAGCGCATCAGGCTAAGTTTCCCCATTGAAATGTATATGAAAACTTAGCTACCCTACCGAAGCTGTGCATGCATCATACTGGCTCCTTAACGACCATTCGTCGTCGCTTGCGTTCCTCGTTCAGCTATTTCCTCTGCTCCGCAACAGCGCTTAAAACTATCCCTCCGCCAGACATTCGCTGCAATAGGTCCACATTTGGCCTGTTCAGTGTGTTCTGATCTTCGTCCCGGCACGGGCAGGATGAAACACGTCCATTCAAACAAGTCCGGTCAGACCGTACTGGAGATCGAACGTGATCGGCTCCACACAGCCCTTAGCCATCTTCAGCGGTCAAACCAGGAGCTCCATGAGGCTCTTGCAGAGTCCGGCCCAGACCGTGAGTACAAAGTGGCCATAGAGGAAAATATCGTCGTCATCGCCAAGTACAGAGCCCGCATCGCAGCTCTCGACGAAGAAATACGCAGGCTCAAAGGCGACATGGATACAAACGCAATGGAGGAGGCAGAAGTCAGAGTACCTGTATGTGATAGCGCAGAAGGGGAGGCAGGAGCTGGGCCAGGCTCACAACAACCACAGCAACAGCAGCAGCAACATGCAGGGGGCACAGCAGTACGGAGTAGTGCCATAAACCACTCAGCCCCTCTCAATGGCAGCCTACCAGCCCACGACCAGCAGCATAGCCCTTCAGCAGCAGCAGCAGTAGCAGGAGAAGGAGGAGGCGGGTCAGCTTCACAAGAGCACCCCTCACAGCCTATGGATGCAGAACAGTCAGCAGGGGCCGCAGGTGTCTGGTTGTGAGCACCTCCGCCGTGCCCTCTGCATGGTATGCAACACATTCACCTTCTTGTGAGTAGCCCATGTGAGCTCCATGCAGCAGGCTCTGATCTCAAACATACTTCAACTGCAGCAGTGGGGGGCTATTTTGCAAAGTTGAACATTGAATATGAGAGGTGCAGGCAGCTTCAGCTGCCCCCAATCACTGCAGCAAACCATGTTGAAGCAGCTGGGCCAGTTGCAGCTGAGCGTATTTGTCAAATGAAGGTCCCACGTAATCCCACTGTGCCTGGGCATGGTGGTGGGTCTTAGCTGACATTTTCACAAGTACTGCTACTGTCGCCTGGGTGTGCGAACGTGGTGCACAAGCAGCAGCTGCCATAACATGGCATCCAGTTAAGGGATGGTTTGTATGTTGATGTTTGTGCATTGAACGGGGAAGCCACCATGCTCTATGAGCACCTTGATCATTACAGCTTTCTTCCTGCCATCGTGTAACAGGGGTCCACAGCTTCCATGTCTGTTTAAGGGGGTTTAGGCTGCTGTGTTTATCTTCACCCCTTGCATTGTCTTCTAAGTGGCAAACGAGCTGGCACATGGTCCTGCCTTTGGTGCATGCATCTGCATGGCTGCTGCTCTTTTATACTTCCTCTGTGAAGGGATGCAGTCATATGTTAGTTTCTTGTGTGGCAGGATCCATTACTGCAATGACACGAAGGAAATCAAGGGGGCAGAGCACAAAAGCTGTCTCAGAAGTGTACACTGCAGCCTGTTGGTTGGGATGCAGATTGACATGTCTGTTGTCCTTCATTCAGAGAGAGATAGAGAGAAGACTGTGCAGAAAAGGGGGGAAATGTTTGCCGTCTGATGTTGTGCTGTGCGTGCAATGTGCAGGGTATGACATATGCTGGTTGTTGCCCAGCCACATTTTGGATGCTTGGAGCACACAACAGCTGGAGTGATTTGGTCTCCGTTGATTTGTTTACCTGTTGCCTTAAGCGGGCTAGCTGGTAATCTGGTTGGTTATCTGCACAGTGCTCTGAGACGCTGACAATCAGGGGTTGTGGGTGATGCTGCTGATCCGTGGTGGTGGTGGCACCCCTACTTTTTCAAGATGAACCTGAGGATGGCTGGGCTGCCATGGCCTGGGAGTAACTGATTGGTTCATTGATTCTGCTTGCCTTGTGGGGAGATGGGTGGAATGGAGCTGCTGGTTGTAGCTCAGGGGTCCAAGGACGTGCTTAACCATTCGTCTCTGTTTTATTGCTGGTTGCCGCTACTTGATTTATTGCTCATCTAGGGCCCAATTGTCTGAAAAAGGAGAGCTTGGCACGAGGCTTGGCGTGGCGGTGAAAGGCTCTTCCGTGAAACGTTTGGTAGCCGGGTATATGCTTAAACCAATACTGACGGCTGTAGGAGACTAAAAAGCCCTGTCCCAGGCTCACATAACTTTGCCCCGGGACGGGCATGGGCGAGTTGGTACACCGTCAGACAACGAGCAAGTCAAGACAGATCTCATTCAGCATTGATATGGTTCATAGGATACCATAAGACTTCCTCGCAGCTCACGATAGGCGCTGAAGGCAGTTTTGCTTGCCCTGTACATTCCCGATGTCAGTCATTTGAACGGGCCCACTGGCAGTGCCGCAGTGGAAGGAATAGCAGCGGATGGTCCTAAACACCCGTTGCTTTGCCAATCACGACCCGATTTGGCATGTTGCTGCCGAGATGTGTCTGGACTGCCTGCAGCTGAACAACTTGATTACCTTTCTGTTTCTCTCTCCCATACTGATTACGAATCACAGGCTACAGACAGTTCCCTCACCCATACGGTAACACGGAACACATGATACCATGACACAGCACTAACCAGTGCATTACGGCCATCCATTACGGTGGATGTTAGCAGTCCCAAAGAGATTCGTGCTGCCACTTAAAGCTGACTCATGGATTGTCCAAACCCTGTCGCTGCAGACCCTTCCGTTCATCAACCATCTGCAGGAGCAACCATGCTGCAAAAAAATGACCATTCTCAAACCACATGTGGCCCTCCCGACTGGTAGTCGTATACCTTAACCTTGGCACTGGTTCAAACCTCAGCCATCAAATAAGGAACCCTTCCTGCTGTTCATAAAAAAAGCTAATGCAGTAGCTCCAGCCAGCGCCGCCCCATTCTCCCTGGACCTGTCAGAGTGTGCCACTGAAACAATGCCACTCACATTGCCTGGCAACTAAGCATGTCTTGGAACCTCTCGGACCCCTGCAGAGTCCCGTCCCCAGGACCACAGCTGGAGCTGGGAATTCAAAAACTCTGACAATCAATTGGGCACTACACCAACAGAAGTGGTGACCCTACTACCATCAAATGTGGTGAGCATGCACGCCAGTAACGAACAAAGTGGAGATGCTGGTAGTAAGGTATACTAAGGGCACAAGCAAAACGAGGCAAGTACTCGCATGGATCTTGCATGAGTCCTGATTCAAAGCAAAGTGCATTGCCAAGCAAGGGAGGGAGGCACAGCAACAAAGAAACTGTTGCCCTGCCATCGCTCTATTAAGCTGTTACGGGTGGATGGTATCCACAACCCAGGGGCTGCTGCATGCAAAATAATGCAGTCCCACATGCAGACTTCTCAAAACACATCAGATGGATCACTGCACAGCCCTTGGACTGTGCAGCACCAGCCACACGACTTCTCAAGATTTGCAGAAATAGTTGAAATGCAGGGGCGGCCTGGAAACGATGTAGTTTCCCTTCTATAGGACGGAGCCCCAGAGACACCTTTGTCATCAACGAAGTCAAGCTTGGGCCACCTCAACACTTAATCCAGAACCAATGAATTCCCCTTGCCATGACTGCTGCATGTTATGCTGCACGCAGAATGACCCACCTGTCAATCAGAATTCCTGAAGACCAGCATTTATTGACTCCCTCCTTGCCCTAAGATGTGCCACCACGGCAAGGTCGTGGGGTAACACACCAATCATGTGGGCGTATAAGTACCTGCTCCTTAACCCTGCACATACCCTGTACAAAGCAGCCCCCATGACTGGCATGGAACTTATCCAGTCACACATCCAATGTGGTATGCTTTGCAACCCAGTATAGTCCAGTGGCTGCTCTGGCAGCAGAGACAAAGAAGGCAAGGGCTTTGCTAATAACCTTAGATCCACAAAACCCTTCGTTCCTACAAAAACCCACACAAATGCACAATCTCCTGGTGTAGCTCTCTCTCATTCCGCAGGAACTAAAAAAGCTACCTCAAAAGGTATCAAGGCTGCATTCAGATTGGAGCCTGTACTGTTTCTCCCTGTCGAAGGTGACTAGCTGTTGCTTGCAACAGTAAGCACAGTACGGTAAGGTTTTGCAACGCTTGGTTGACTTGCATCCAGGGCGCAACACTTGCCGTGCTCACTTTTGAATTCGCAAGATTTCGGGTATTCCCGTCCGGCACGGCCTGGTAAAGTGCCAACCTTATTGGCAGAAGCCGTCTGTATGGCCAGCTCTGCCCTAGTTGATGGCAATACCTCGCTCATTCAATACCAATCAAGCAAGAGCAGCACACATTCAGTGAGGTCTCAGTGGTCAGCCAGGGCATCCCATCCACACCTCATCCGTGGCATTGAGACATACGCACACTCATCATGTCATGGCCATATCAACACAATACTTATCATTTAAATTGTGCTTCATTTTCCACGCCATCTGTGGCATTAGGACATACGCACACTCAACATGTCATGGCCATATCAACACAATACTTATCATTCAAAATGTGTTTCATTTTCCACGCCATCTGTGGCATTAGGACCATACGCACACATCATCATGGCATGGCCACATCAACATTATACTTATAATTATATATTGTATCTCATTTTCCACCTCAGCGTCAAGCCCCTTACGCACCGTAGCAGTACTACTGCCAGCCACACGCCACACATGCACCCACCCCGTCCATGCTTATGGCGTCAGGGACTGCATAAATGCTTGCCAGCAGCAGCATTTAGGCCCCATCAGATGAACTAGTACTACTTGAAAAACATATGTAGCTTCCAGCTTCCCAACACGCTCAAGGAGCTGTCGCCGGCAATTTTGTCACCTGTGTCTGAGCGGCTGTGCATTGCAAATACAGTACTGCCTGTTGTGCTGCTCCAGCCATCTGCCAAAGCAGCCACAGTTTAACGAACTTCACTGCTTTTTTGCTCAATGAGTCACCAACAAGTTGCCAGGTTGCAAGATCAGCTTGACTGTAATTGGCCCTATGAACCTCCATTGGTTCCAGGGGATGCCCTTGATCCTGAGATACTTGGTAATACCATAATCTGGCATGCTGCAACAAATACAGTCAGGTGCCTGTGAAATACAAGGGCTATGTGCACACCATGGAACTCTAGCCACAAACCACGCCGGACCCCAATACACATACTCCTCGCGTGGATCTTTCTCTCTCACCAGGCGTCTGTCACCAACCAAGACCAAGGCCCATGCAAGTGCCAATGCATAAATGTGCCTGAGGATGCTGCTGCTGTTTCAACAGCGTAGCCCGCAGGAACCAGACATTGTGCAATGCAGCACATATGCACATCAGAATCCAAGTTCTCAACAGTACTGAATCTCTTGGTGGTGTTGGCTAAATGAGACACGGAACAGCAGAAGTTCATGGTGGCTACTGGATAGTGTTCCTGACAAGCTCTAGCACTCCTACCAGAACTCAAGGACGCAGGATTGTGAGGGCATCCTGTGCTTGTAGCATGACATACGCCATGCCCTATCCACCTCTTTCAAAGCGGACAAAGCCCACTACCTCAGTCATAGAGACTGTTTCCTGCCATGTACACAAGACCGCAGCCTTTTGTTCCAACTGCCTCTTTCCTGACATTGTGCCACAAGTCAGAGACAATAACCATGTAGACACCATCCCTTCACCAAGGCTGTGCCAACCATTCCCACCAGGCATGCACCACTCCAGACATCGTTGCAGTATATATGCCAGGCTGCAGCCTGGTAGGTCCGCCTTGTACCTTATTGTTTATCCCACACGGCGCATCAAGGGTAACACTGAAAGACTGAAGTGCACAGCCTCTGCCCTAACAGTTGTCACTGGAAGTAGAACTCCAGGGATTCACCAGCTGCATACCCAAACCTTCAACGCCACTACAAACACTCCTTCAACGCTATCACATGCAACACATTGGGACTGAGCATTATGCCACAACCCAAACTAAACAGCAACAGTGCAGAGCTCCACATTAACACAGTGTATGGCACCATCATTCAGGAAATAGGGAGTCCCTCCTTCCCACGCATTTCACCCTGCAATTCACCTGCTGTTTTCCCACTATGGTCCCACTTGGGTACAAACTACTACCGATTCACAAGCAGCAGGAATACCTCCTGACTGATTGCATATCTCAAGGCTGCAGCGTGCCAGTCAGCGTGCCCAATCTGACTAATGCTCATACCACTTGATGAAAACAGTAACCTCAAAGAAAGAGGCCCTTTCAACGGCTCAGTCCAAGGCATGAGTGGACTAGTTTAGGATCTGGATGCATTATGCAACCGCCCTTCTGGCCTTCCGTGCGATACATAACATTAAGTGCCCACACATGCAAACAGTACCTCAAAGACAGGAGCACTGAATGCACTATGCAGGTTGCAGCCTTTAGGCCTAACTCCATACTTTATATAACTATCCCTTAAGTTGGAAACAGTAACCTCAAGGCTTGCAAGGGCTTTGCCAACGATTGTTCACAGACATGCACTATACGAGACATGGTTAGATGCAGTATGCAAGCCCAACATACTTATATTTTCGGTCCTACACAAAGAACCGGATGTGACACTGAAAAGACCTTGTGCACAGCATCAGGTCGGACAGGCATCACTGAAACAGACAAAGGCCCCCGCCCTCTTTGATCTTACAAAACTCAAAGCACAAGCTGCATACCCTGACTGGCACTGCGAATGCCCCTTCTACAGTACACATGCAACATGTTGCACTAGACAGTATGCATATGTTACACCGCAAACAGAAGTGGTGCACAGCTTGACACAAAAACCTCAATAACCCCAAACCGCAATCGCATTCAGGAAAGAGCCATGTAGTACCTCTTCTTCCTCATTTTACCTGCAGCTTTCCCACAGAAGGGTCCCATGGCATTGGTACATAATACTGCCATGTTTTCACAATCTCCAGCAGGACGACATGCCCCCATGTCATTCTCCATAAAGGACACGCAGCAAGGCCCATTCCGAACTTTTCAAATTGAACCTATGTGGCAGGGGTACTCCACAATCAATTGCTGCTCCATAATGCTGAATCTTCAAACATTCACTTCCCACATGCCCCTCAAGCTCCCATACGACTGGTAGCTTGGTTGCTGGTACGACAACAAGTCAATGCAGCAGCAGGAATATGAGCTGCAGCATAAAGATAACTTAAAAAGCAGCACAATAAACCATCAGCACCATTGCTTGTCTATGAATGGTGTTCCCAAGCCCCTGCTAGATATGTAATCATTTACAGGCCGGACAACAAAGTTAACTGCGACGGCCAATGCCTTGCACATGCCATGTAACTCTGCCCGCATCCGCTCCAGGCACTTAACTTTGGATCAACTCATTGCTTGCTTGGCTAATCCGTGACTGTACTTTGTTCCATGGAGTACTTAGACACCCTTCCCGCAATTCTACGCCCAGGCACCCTTCCCTCAGTAAATGACGCTTGGGACCAACACAGTAGCTTGTTGTGCCCTCTACCTCTGCTGTGCCTTCCCAGGCAATTTAGTAGGTGACCAGCACCCTTTCCTCACTACCGCATGGCACTTTCATACAGGGAAGCAAACTGAGCACCCAGCAGCTCCATACAAGGCGCAAGCTGAAACCGTGTCAAAAGTCCTCTTTTTTTCACAAAAAGAACCCTTTTTCACAACAACAAGAAAGCCATAGAAGGAACAAAAGTCCCATGCCAGCTAAGGCTGCGCAAGCCAGCGATTTTTGACAGCAACAGCCTGTTAGTTTGAACAGTCCTGCCCAGCAGACCCCTGTCTTTCTCTCAACAAACGAACTTCACCAGCTGTATTTTGAGCTACACTACACCTGCCCAGCCATTGCATGCACTCGTAGAAGGGTCATCTGATACGTGCAGCGCAGCAGCTTGCAAAGCACATATTCTGCCCTTCAAACGTGCAAAGGGCACATCTCAGTGTGCCAGAGAAAGAAAACATCCCCACCATGTTGTCAGGACACACTGATCTGCCCTTGGCCAGTCCTGCTTCGCCATTGTCAGGATAAGTAAAAGCAGCTGGCTTAGGTTAGGCATACTGCCACACCCCCACAATAACAACATACGTTTGCAACACACAAAGGTGCTTTTCACAAGCAGGTACAATCTTCGAGGGCTGTAACGTGACATTCTTCTTTTGCCCTGGAACTGGCTTCAACAAGGCACCCAAACACCAATAAAGAAAGAGCGAGAAAGAGCTCCTGGCCCCACACTCTATTCACACAACATTAAATAGTATGGCCTGCGTTCCAACCACAGACATCATTACTCCGCAACCACATTGCTGTTTCCATCCAGCCCCATGTTCATTGCTTCACAAACAGTCAAGACTCAGAGTACCCCGGTGCCTACATTGCCTACGCACAGAAATACGAGTCAAAGGCTGCAGCTTCGGGGAGCAAACTGGATGCTGTGCGGCATGCTTCACAATGCCACACATCATAATAAAGAGCATGTGTTTTCTTTTGTGTTACCTGTTCTCTCAAAGAATCGCCAAAACCGAACAGCCCTATACAAGCTTTTGCAACACCATAAAAGGATATGCATGCTTGTCCAGCACACCTCCACCAGCGGAAACTAAGCGGACAGTGTCCCCCTCTCCCGATGCACACCATCCGTCTTCATGCCAACACATGCTGGATGGGTTGGCTTCTGTCGGCTTTGGGTGCAGATCATTATTATTGACTTCAGCATCCTCATCATGCCTTCATGGAACAACAGTAGAATAACATGTCATTGGGCAGTACCCCAACAGCAGCGACAGCGGCTTTGCCATCTGCAGTACTTCCACAACAGCCGATAAATACGGAAACCAGTGCCCCATCACACTATGTTTTTCTAACACGCCCAACTCCTCACACATCCCCCATGAAGGCACACTTCACCACAACCACATTCCCTTTGACAACACAAGACTTTTAAGACAAAGAGACCTGACCTGACTGGTCAAGCATGAAACAGAACACAACAAACATGGCATAATGGATGCACAGCGCACAACGCAGTGCCACAAAGAACCATGCCACTCGGGTACTAGTGCAGGCGTAAGCAGCAACATGGACAAGTTGTCATGGAAAACCCACAAACTCAGTAAACAGCACCGCATGCATACCAGAAAGATATCGTGATGCGTCCCTGCTTAGCTGAGCCGCTGTGCCAAACATGGAAAAGGTCTGTACAGCCCAGCCTCTGCAAACCGCAACCTTGCTTGGGGCCACACAACATATGCTCAAGCACCAGAAACGACCTGTTGCTTTCCAACTGCTGGCTGCTTGCTCCTGCTTGCTCCTGTGAGTTCCTTTCATTGAAGAGGCTTCCTATCATATCCTTGCCCTCCCCCCCAGACCTTTCCCCAGAGTACACCCTCCCAGCCACCTCAAATTTGACATTTTTGACTCCCCCATGCCTTACAGACAAACAACCTCCAGTGGGGGAAATTAAAGGAGCCTAGCACTGACCCCTGACACTATGCTCCGCATCGCAGACTGAACAGCAGCCTCTGCAGTTGGCCCAGGGGTGCCCTGCCTAGACACTTGCTGTGCACCGGTGTTCCCCTGCATCTGCACCTGCAGCCCCCCCAGGTCAAACCCCGAACTGAAGGTCGCCCTCTGGCCCTGTGCTGAGCTTAGCCCCAGCTGCTGGCTCAGAAAGTTGCCAAAGGGGCCCAAGCTAAATCCCTGCTGCTCATCCGCTTTGTCATGCAGATCTTGCTGAGCATCCGTATTCCCCGTGAGTAAACCAGAGGTGGCCGCAGTACCTCCGCTTCTTGGCTTAGCAGCACCAGCAGCTGCAGGGGCAGACCCAAATCCCTTTGCATGTTGCCGCTTGTGCTTGGCACCTCCAGTCTTGGCAGAAGCTTGGCTTGTGTGCCTGTGCAGGGGTGCCAGCACTTCTGTGGTGTCTTCACCAAGCAGCTCCAGCATGTCAGCCATCACAGGAGCGCTGTTGTCTGCAACCAAAAGGCCCAAAGGCGCTGCTGATGAACCATCAGTGGACGTGGGCAGGTGCGAGAAGACAGGCAAGCGCTTGGTGGAGGCTTGCTGCTGCTGCTGGTGGTGGGTCCCTGTTGTGCTGTTGCTGTGGAGGATGCCCTGTAGTGCCTTTGCCTGCAAAAGGAGGGAGGAACAGAGAGAAGGTTCAAATCCAGTCTCAAGATTCTGCACCCTTTCCAATGCTGTACCATCTACTATGTATTGCTGTACCATCTACTCTGTATGCATTGTCAAGGATCACGCTCCTGTACCATATACAATCATGCAGCCACAATAAGAAGTGCAGAGATACACGCTTATAAGTTACAAGAAGAAATAAAACCCAGAGCCAAGACGCTACAACATTCAGTGTATTTGTAGTAATCCAATTGCAGGCTTCTGCCATCTTGTAATGCTGTGCATCATGTCCCGGCAGTACTGAGAGCTGGGGCCAAGCAGCTAAAGACACGCACGTGGCTGCATGGGCCATAACCTTGGTACGGAAATGTCGATAGCAATGCAGCAACCATCATTCTAAGAGAGACAGCCAGGAAAAAGCAGCCTCGTAATGCACCTTTCCAGCACCTGTCCTGCATGCCATAATGGCGCAACAGTTTGCATCCCACAAAATGAGGAATCTAGCAGATCAACATACCTGTGCACCAGACAACAGCCCAGCAGCGGCTGCAATAATCTGGTTGTCATCCAGCTTAGCAGCATCGCTCACGGTCCTGCTGCCAGCTAGGGGAGAAGCTACAGCTGGCCCAGCAGGGCTTGCAGCAGCACCAGCAGCAGTGCTGGAGGTTGCAGTCCCTGCAGATGGGCTTGGATGGATGAAGCGGCAACGGATGCCATAGGGGCAGGTCCCATCATTGACGAAGTTCCTGCAGATCTCTGTCTTGTACTTGGGATGGCGGGAAACTTGGCGCAACTCCTCCGCTCCATGTGCAAATTGGCACTTTGAGCCATACTTGCAGCTGCCTTGCTCGCACCAGGTATGGCACAGCTCAGTCTGCAAGCAGCCAAGGCACACGGAAGGGTTAGCAAGGTTTCACGTTCTGGCCTTTGAAACGCTCATTCCACCCTCCACCTGATGCAGTAAGCCTGCAGGACCTGGATGTACCAATAATCTACTCGATTCTGCACCTGCCTGCATCAGCTGCTGCACAGCAGTGGGGCTTTGAACTGCTTAGCATCAGGTATGAAGTACTGCTGCACAGCAGTGGAATGCCCGTACTATTTGGCAAAACTAGTAGGTCGGAGCAGGTACATACTACTGCTACCGTCCATGGTGACCAAGCAGGTGGTTGGACACCATAAACAACTGCATGTACTCCAAAAAGCTGCCCGTTTTGCTCCTTTCGGAACCAGCCATGTTTTGACATGAAAATATCAGCCAAGGCCCCCAACTGAAGCCAAGGTGCACAACTTCACACAGATGGCCAGCTTCGTCAAACATGATGCCCTCATTGGCTGTATCCGTGCCCCTGCATAGAAGTCACCTCCTCTATGCCATGCCATGCAGCACAGTTCCCTTCAACCGCCATAGGCAAGTGCATCCCTCTCACCTTGTATAGCTTAAGATTCATCTTCTTGTTCTTCCATGCAGCCCCCTTGCCATCTGCTTGGCCTCCATCCCCTGCATCATCTTCCTCTCCTTCATGTGGCTCCTCATCATACTGATCTTGCAGGTCAGCTTGAAGCTGCTGCTGCTGCAGCTGCTGCAGTAGGGCTGCGGCTGAGACACTGCTACTGGTGCTGCCAGTCCTAGGAAAATTGACCTGGGACTGTAACCGCCGTTGGCCATCAGGCACCAGTAGGTTTGACCGAGCAAGCAAGACTTGCAGCTCGTCAAGCGCTTCAGGTCCTAGCTGAAGACCAGTTGCACTGGAGCTGGTACGGGCTGCTGCTGCTGCTGATGTTCCTTGCATTGCTGCTGCCACTGCAGCTGCTCCAGAAGGTGGGAAAGCTCCTGCTTCATCCGCTGCAGTGCCGAGTGCTGCTGCTGCATGGTTCCGCTTATGCTGCAAGTAGAGCGAAGAAGGTGGAGCATAGGAAGGCCTGCGAGCTCCAGCACCAACTGCTGCTGTAAGGGGTTTTTGAACTCTTGCAGCTGCACCTGCTGCTGCTGGAGAAGGGAGCTGTGTGAGCGGCCCAAAGGAGTAGGTAGATGTCAGCTGCTGCAGACCAGCCGCTCCAAGAACATCTAGATTTTGGTTAGGAGAGGCAAGCACTATGTCCAGTGAAGATCTTGCAGCTGTAGGTGGGTTGACCCCATGGAGCATGGGTGTAGCAACCTGCAGGACTGGGGAAGCACCAAGACGCTGAGAAGCTGCTGAAAGCTCCCATAACTGCTGCTGCTGTTGATGTTGCTGAGCCAAGAGCTGTTGTTGCTGCTGCAGCTGCAACTCCTGCCCTTTAAGTTGCAGCTGCAGCAGCTCTTGTGCCTGCAACTGTTGCAGATGCAATGCCTGTTGCTGTTGCTGCTGGTCAAGCTGGAGCTGCCCGAGGGTAACGTGGTCGAGCGATGTCGGAGCTTCAAAGCTCTGCGGGAAAGTCCCGGGTTGTGCGAAGGCACCGAGAAGGCCGCTCGGGATGGACTGCAGGACCTGACTGCTCTCATAAGACTGGGTGGTGGCTGAGTGGAAAGGATAAGCCTCTGCAAACAGCGCGGCTTCAGCATGCTGCACTCGGGGGCCGACTTGCTGACGCGCGCAACTACCTCCACGTCCGACTCGACCGACTACTGGAGTCTCCTGGGGCTGCAGAAGCGTGGGATGCCCTCCGTAGAAGTTGACCTGGTCTGGAGTCCCTAGATCTAGAGTCCTGCAGTGTCCTGAAGAGAAGAGGCCTTGGAGATTGCTGCCAGGTTGAGGCCGGAAAGCTTCACCCCCGGAGAAAGTCCTCAGGCCTGTCAAGGAGGTGGAAGCAACTGCGCCAACCGAAGGGAAGTTGCTTTGGCTGCGAGTGGCTGATCCTGCTGTGCCATCCTCCTGCAGCCTAGGGGGCACTGAAATATTGTATTCAGCCAGCAGCCCAGCAAGCTGCTGAAGCTGGTATTCAGAGCTTGGCAATGGCATCCTGAGCGCCAACTCCAGCTGCTTAATAAGTTAGGACGTTAAACATGGAGCAACGAACGACACTGCCGGAATAATAGCTGGGAGAGTACGTCTTTGCTGCAAGGCTGCCCTTCCGGAGCTTCGTTCACGAACCGCTCTGACAACCGGGCGTTACCACTGAGTAGTCGTTGACTGAATAGGCTTGCAGTGGCCTCCACACTGCAGTATAAGTAGACGAGGTTGCTCTCTGCTTCACAAATCTTCAGTCTGGTGATCCTGCGGCATTATTCAGGAGGATGAGTCAGGAAAAGGTGACAAGGGGACTTCCAACTAGTCATAGTCTTGCCTCTGCTTGCTTTAGCCTAAGGTGTGAAGGTACCAACCACAGAAATGCAGATGTGCTTTTTAGCATCGGATGTGCTTTACAACTCCTCAGCCACATCAGCAAACCCGGGTCGTGCCTGATCCCTGCACTTTGCTGGCCAGGCTCCATTCATTTGCTAAACTAGTATGGAGCCTAGGCAACGATTGAATGGAGAAGGGACCGTCCCGCTTACCATTGAGCTTTGCAGGGGCGTGACAACATAAAAGGCACGTTTAAAGGCACAACAATGCACCAGGCACGATTCTTGTGGGCTACTCAAGCCGTAAAACGTGTCATATAAACAACTGCGAATGTTTAGTACGTTTTGCAGAACTAAGTCCCTGCCTGTTCTTTGCCGATCCCTTCCTAGCGAGCCCCAAGAAGCTGGAATTCTGCTTCACTTCCAGCGTAGCAAGAAGTGAGGGCCAAGGTCCAAGGAGCGTCGCAATCGTCGTCCACAGGATTGTCCCGTCCAAGGTTACGCGCTAGTGCCAATCCCCGAACCGCCGGCTAAGCCCCATTGCGCACGTGCCCTTGCAGCTTTGCGGCGGCGTCCAAGGCCTCTAGACACGTGTATGGTACAAAGCGCGCCACGTAGCGGCGAGTCACATGTGCTTCACTGGCAACGGCATGGCCACCTGTTGCAGACCTGCCATTGACGGCGGTTCAGTAGAGTCACAACTATGCCAGGTACGTACTGAAACGGCAGAAACACAGTGCTATTTGCTGCAAAGTAAGTAGACACGACATGTTCCAGGGAGAGCGCGGCTGGTTTGTAGACATCTTCTGTGCCAAGCGGTTGGCAGGTACCTTGCAGATAAAACCCGCGGTAAGGGAGACCATCTTGAAAAAGAGCTTGCAGGTGGTAAAATTTACCTGCCGTTTGGCAGTCGGGGCTACTGTTTCAACACTTTGCAGAAGATGCTATGTCAGGAAGGTACAACGAGGCCTTGGTCTGTGCAGCTGCTGGGCTTGAGGGTCGTTGGGCTTCGTTGAAGCAAGTGTGATGATGTGCAAATAAGCACCTAGCTAATGCACTCAGGCCGCGCTGCTCTGGTTTGTGCAAGCAACTTGGCACCGTTCAGTAAGATGCCAGCAGCACAGCTGCTTGCAGCAGTGCAAAGCAAGGTGGACTCCTCTTGAAACCCCTGAAGCCCCCACATTTACTACTGAAGAACTGCATGCTTTCAGGACCAATTGCGTCCTTTGGATTCAACTAGGATGTGTTCGGACAGTTCTGGAGCTTGTCTGCCAAAGTTGCTATTGTAACGGAATCACTTGGAGGCGCTGGTGCTGTCATCTGCTCCGGTGTTCTATTGTGCCTTGTAGGGGGGCCTGGATTGTCATGTATGGGGTATAGAAGGAAGCTGCTACTCAGGTATCAGATTGCG
This sequence comes from Pseudopediastrum boryanum, assembly GCA_963556185.1. NCBI lineage: Eukaryota > Viridiplantae > Chlorophyta > Chlorophyceae > Sphaeropleales > Hydrodictyaceae > Pseudopediastrum > Pseudopediastrum boryanum. Next base: position 5,604,213 of record OY744502.1, on the reverse strand, counting down.
CTTCCTGCAGTGTCTTGCCTCGCCTGCAGGCCAGCAACGAGGAACAGCAGCTGAACTAGCGCCACGGGTACAGATACCAGGGCAGGGTAAGCTGGGTAGCAGCTAATGAATACCTGGGTGTTGGTTGTTAGCTGGTTCACTGTGCCCTTGGAGTTCCTCCTGCCTGGTATGATTAGTCGCTGTATGTGTGTTTACTCTTTTTGAGTGGTGGACTGGCTGCCCTTGGAGGTGGAGCACTTCATTCTCTGTTGCATTGGGGTGTAAGGGCTTGCAGCAGGGGTTCGACATCCGATCAAGGATAGGATCAAAAACTTGGAAATTGGTTCTCCTGCCATAGTTGTATCTTTGCATGCAGTCCATGAGCTGCAGCTGCCAGTTGGGTTTCCAAGCTGTTGAATGAGCCAGGTCAATTCTTGACGTTGCACTTACAAGCTGCACACCCCTATCAGGTTACCTTACCTGCCAATACGGCTCTACATTCATATTCCCTTACAAATTGTATGAAGCCTTGAGATAGGGCATTGAAGCATTGAAGCTAACATAATGGTGGGCCAAAGCAATGTCCTGGCTGCACTTCGGGTTCTGCTGTGCACTCTGGTTGATTACCAAGGGTCTGGCATAGGGCTTGATTGAGTATGTTTGACACCTCATGGTATGCCGTAGCCTCGGCAGAAGTGCCAATAGGCACCCTTGGTCGCCTGGCGGGAAACGGACCATCGATAACGCGCATGCTGATAACTTACGTAGGTAGCTTGGTCTTTCATGCTGCTGCTGCTGGTGCTGTTTGGTTCGGAGGGCATTTGGGCATGCCCCGGTTTTTGGCTCATGCTTTATCTCTTCAGGTGATGTATGACCAGGGATCTATTTGATTTCTAATAGCTTGGTGCAGTTCACTTAATTTCTGCTAGCATGGTGCCGTTCTTTCTCAAAGCCTTTGAATTCGTCTATGCTGTTTTTCTCAAAGCCTTTGGGTCCATGGTTTCCTGTAGCCTTTGGGTCCATGGTGGGATAATCACCCCATGCGATTGGAATCAGGTCGATCAATGTATGTGGCTTTCATGTGGTTCAGCATGCAGGCAAAGGCTCTTTGGTTGCTGCTGGACCGCAGAAAGAGTATGTCGATCGCGTGTGCTTCAGACCACTCATGAACTGCCAGGTGATGTACTCATTGATCAAAGCACCGTTTGCATGACCATACACTGCTGCCACCAGTTAATGTGCTGCGATGACGGTTACTGCCAGTACATAGTGTGTAAGTTGTGAGGTGCATCTCAGCCCTGGTGAAGAGAAGGCGGGAAAGTTGTGTACAACTGCTTGATGATGGTCGAGAGGGTGAGAAAAATTCCGACTAAAGGTTATCTTCCTTTTGATTCCTTTTGATGAGGATTATGGGACATGATATAGATTAATTGCCTAGGACTAGTATGTTGCACTGCCTCTTAGGCTTGGCTCTGTATTAATGGTCTTTAATCTATGATCGTTCTGGGGCTGCTGCCGCTCTGCGATTCTCCACATCTGGGTGAGAGTATGTTTGGCATCAGTTGATTGCAAATATCTGGTATGTATGCTGTTGCACTGCTCTAATTTTTTAACTGCTTGTTTGCTGGCTTTTTCCCAAAACTATCCAAGAAGATTCAAAGTTAAAAACATGAGTGCATTTTGTTCAGGGCCAGTACTCTGCATTGTTGTGTCTGCTTGGACATGCATGATCATGGAGTTCAAACTGGTGGAAGGGAGTTCAATGTTTCCTGGTTCTCACTGGCATCTGTGTTAATGGTGGCTTTGCTATCCCTGTGGTGACTGACCCGTGGCATTGCACTTACGCCGATGGGTTTGCCATTGTGTGGCAAACCCATGAGATAGATCACCGCACAGCCCTAGGACGGTTTGCTAATGTACTGCTCACACACACCGCACTGCCAGTTAGTGTGCTACCACACACGCTTTGCCCCAACATCTGCAGCCCCGGTTCAGATGTGAGCCTATGGCACTTTTGCTATGGCAAGAGCTGTTGAAGGTCCTTGCTCCTATTTCCTAGGCAAGAAAGAGGCCCTCTCGCAGGGCGCAAGACTGAGACGAATTTGCTTCTCATCGACCGAGGTTCCAATCTTTTTGCCCAAGTTAAGCCTAGGTTAGTGGCCGTACGGGCGCCCCCTTTGAGGGGCCACTAATGTAATCGTAATCGTACCTAATGGTCAAGACTTTACACAGCTGAAGTATGTGGAGCTCTTTGCACGGAGCCGTACACTATTAAGTTGGCAAGTCACTTAACAGACGCCATGGAATCCTTGAATACCTTTAAAGTATATTTACAAACAGGACCACACCCAGCTAACGTGCTGGACCCCAAAGATAGTGCTAGTCATCCCTGGAAGCTGTGCTAAACCACAGCAGCATAGCAGCTACTGCTACCCCACACTTGCGACGCAGCTCCAGCTTACAATGCATTTTGCGGCTGCTTGGGAGGAACTCGCCAAAAAAGTCATTCTGCTACAGCAATTTCTTTGACTCCACCACGAATACCCGGACCAGCTGCCACTTGGCCGTATCAGCTTGGCAGCTGCTGCTTTCTTTAGCTCGTTGCCCTCTACGACTTGCTGCTGTCAACCCATGTAGTTCCAGACTGCTAGAAAAAGCACAAGGTTTGCCAGGACATAGTCTGCATACGCCCGCTCGGGAGAGATGCCTGTGAAATCTTTGCTGCTAGGGTCTATCTGCATCCGAAGTGAAGCTGCATGGCAAAAATGAAGCATGAAAAGTCAAACCCGGACATATGATCCACATTCGTGACATGTTGTGACAATGTTATAATTGTCCTGCAAAGATTGAAGCCAACATTGTATGCTGATCATAAGGATCATCCGCCCTGCTGTTGGATTGAGCAGTGTGTGCACAGCCGGCCAGGACGCTCAATGGAAGATCAACTGCTGAATGCAAACCCACTTGCACGACATGCGACCCACATGCCCACATCACAGAAATCGCATGTTAGACCGCAACAGTGTACTTCAAGGAAGAGACAGTCTGGTCTAGGGACATGTTTTTGAGTATGTTGTTCAGCTGCAAGGTGCTGATGGGCATCAGCCATTTCCTGTCTAAAAGTAGGTGATGCATAATCACGGCGGTTGCAGTGGGGGGGAACGAAGAATGGAAGGTTCTGACAGGCATCTCAGGCATCCTCTTCCCATTGGTATACTGCTTTCCCACTTACCAGTCAACGAGAAGAAGGCTAGACAGCACAAGATGCCAGCCAAGAAGGAGTTGAACGGGAAAGTCCCAACCAGCAGCATGTAGAAAAACTGCATGGCAACAGTTGGTGTGAGTGTAACTGGTGTCTTTACTGCTCATTGGAGCCTGCCATCACCTTAAGAGGAGGGGATGCCCTAGACTGCTGCTGCTGCTGCTGTCAGCCTGTGCCCGCTGCTTGAGCCCCTCTCAGTGACCCATATATAAAGATCCTCGATTATGTTCGACCCTTTTTATGTCGTTTCAACCGTCTTGTGGGTCACCTATGGTGAAACATAACTTTGGGCTCTGTAGCTCACCTGTACACCTGCTGTTGCCAGGGCATAAAGAAGGAAAGCATCCAGTATCTGCAAAGCACGACCGTTTGCTCCCTGTCTCGTTGGTGTAACTCGAAAGCGCACGCACATATGGATTGTTCAAGGCACCTTGAGTTTAGCAGGTATCTTCTTGTACTCGGCCCTGAAAGTGCCCAAAATCTCCGCTACTTGCGACGACATGGTGGTTGCAGCCTGCAACAGGTGCTTCTAAGGGTACCAAATTAGCATATAAAATGGTGGAATGCTGCGACTAACTGGACGCAACTCGACACAACCGCATGGGAGATCTTCAACCAACTTTGCAATGAGCAGTTGCGTATGCAGCTGGCTTCTACTTGGACGTCTTCCTGCAGTCCCATTGGAGGTTTAGCAGCTGATACAGGGCTTCCTGCAGCAGAAAATGGAAGCAAAACAATCGGAAGCAAAACCCCACCGCAAAGCCCGCCCAGACAAACTTGAAAGACAGCTTCATCGGCCAGCGTTGACGGGCATTTCCTGGAGAAGACCGAACTTCTCCCTGCGTTCCAAGGCCCAGACAAGTGCCTTCAACAAGGTGCTGTCCCTGTCTGTTGCGCATGCACTGTTGACGTGGGCCGATGTCTTGACTACGGCTTATGGTTGGTAGCTTCGTAGACGGAGCAAAAAGGGAAAGTTAATGCTGTATCGAAAGACGCTGCAATGGCTTTGTTCAATGAACATGAAAGCAGAGATTTTGGTCAACGTGGTGGGCCGACCTCGTCAAGTAGTATCATGACCCCACCTGTGAGTATGAGAAGGCTCAAGTAGAACGGTTAGCAACATGATGTTCTGGCATCAGGGCAGGTCGCGATGATGATGCTAAACGTCATGCAGAGAGACCCACCCCCTTCCCTTCGAATCGAGCAGGGTCAAGCAGTACGGAACATGCGTCTGTCGCCCCTGGCCCAGCAGGGAGCACTAAACAAGCGTGCAGTAGCAGCAGAATTTGTATCTGATGTCACTGGCACAGAAATCCCATGCGCTAGCGACCTGGCTTTTAGGCAGGCCCTACACCACGACGGCCTGCTGCTGTGCAAGCTCGCCAATGTAGTGTGGCCAGGCATTATCAGCCAGGTACGGACCCATCTGCATTAAACCAATTAACTTTCAGCTCGTCAGCTCATACATCCATTTGCAACCACATTATCTAAGTGCAAATGTCTGCATGCAGGTGGTAGAGGCAGGAGATGTGGAGAAAGGCCCCAGTGGCCTGCAGCAGCAGAGGAAGCAGAACATCACCAGCTTCTTGGACAGCATAGAGCGGCTTGTCCCCCCTGAGTGCACCTTCTCCTTGTCAGATTTGGAGGCTGAGGGCTGGGAGGAGAGACCGCGAGTTGTTGAGTGCATCCTGTACGTTCAGCAGGTGTACAACGCCAACAGAGCACCACTATCCGCCAAGCAGATAGCAACGGTATCGCCTAACAGACCCCATATCTCCTCTCCCAGCAGTCCCGGCCTCATTCACCCTATGAGCTACAGGAGCCCCAGCTCCAGTCCATTACTAGAAGGGTACGCCAGTCAATCCGCAAGATCCCCCATGACCACTCAGCAGCAGCAGCTTGTCCAACACAGCCATCACCAGGCCAACGGACTTATGCCCACCCGCACTGGCATCTATGGTGACTCTCTCAAGAATGCACAGAACAAGTCCGTGCAAGCAGCTCAGGGTGTGACCCGCCTGATGCAGCAGTGCTCAGCGATGTTGAAGGAGAGGATGTTCGTAGATGCCCCCCGGCCGGCTTCACGGTACTCTATGTCAGGAGGTCTGCCCAGCCCAGACCATGCACTGGAAGCAATGGGCCCTGTGCTGGAGTCTGTCCTGGGCTCTTTGACACAGGAGTATGAGAAGCGCCTCCTACTGAAGGATCATGAGCTCAGTGACTCGCGGGACAAGAACACAAGCTTGCAGAAGCAGGTCTACAGCTTGCAGGTGAGGGTCTGGCCTTGGAACTGACCAATGAGGGCCTCTTGATCTTGCCAGCAACTAGGCACGGCATGTATGTGAGCTTTGACCCTGTGGTAGGTGCATCTCCTTGGCCCAGAATACCAACCAAGACCAGGAAGCATGTGGTAGTTCGCAAGGATGAGAAGCTGCTGCAGGCTTGAGACCCGGTGCTGGTGCTTATTGTTGCAAAGTAGTGTACTGTGCAAGCAAGCAATTCTGCAAGACCCTCCAGCACCCTCTTTGGACAGACTTGCTACAACTATCTGACAACTCCAACGTTGCCCGCCTAGGAAACGCAGCAGTTTTGTTCCTAAATTATGTCTGTTGGGTCGTCTTCCTTGTGGCAGAATGAGAACCAGCGGCTGCGGGGCGAGGTGGACTCACAGAGGGATGCAGTGGAAGCAGCATGTGCAGCAGCAGCACAGGCAGACTGCCAACGACTGCAGCAGCGCTTGGAGGAGCTAGAGGACCTGCTTGCTGAGAGGGACACAGCCTTGGAGGAGCTACGTGCAGCCACAGACAGCAGCGTCAAAGCCAGGGCAGCTCAGGAGGCAGCACTACACACCCAACTTTCGGACTATAGGCAGCAGCTGGAGGACTTGGCGAACTTGGATGATCGTTACAAGCGGATTGTTGAGGAGAACAGGAACCTCTACAACATGGTCCAAGATTTGCGCGGCAACATCCGGGTCTTCTGCAGGTGGGTACTTGTCCCTGGTGTGTTCATATTCAGCAACACTCCTTCTGAGGATCTGAGTAAACCCTTTTGAAGATAACTGATGAGCGGGTGAAATACCCAAATGCATAGGCTGTGTTAAGGGCATAGTGCATGTTGTGACTGTCCTGAATACCAAAAATAATTGCCGGTAGCTGTCCTGAGGTGGTACATTGGGGGCTGTAGCTGTGAATGCACCAGCTTTTCAGGCTTCAGCGCTGTGGCCAGTTCTGGTGCATTTCCACTTACCTGGCCACCACTGCTAATTCTCAGATACACTGACATGAACCCCTGCCATCATCTTCTGCCTCCATGCAGGCTGCGACCAGCAGGGGCAACTGGTGATATGAGCCCAACTTGCCTGGATGTTGGCATGGATGGGGACTTGGCAGTGTATGACCCTGCAAGAGGGGACCGTAAGGTGTTCAAGGTGGATCGGGTGTTTGATGAGACAGCTACACAGACTGGCATCTACGAGGACACACAGCCCCTGATCCGCTCGGTTCTGGATGGTAAGCAACCAGCCTAGCGGCAGCTTATGATAACACGATGCAGTGCACCGAGCGTGATCATTAGTTTACAACACCGTACCATCAATCAAGCAGTCAGACGGGTCTGCATGGAGCTGTGCTGATTGGGCGGTAATACCATTTTCCCACTTACCATGTACCACAGTACCCAAACTTTTGCCCATTACCTTAATGCTCTGGCTCTGATAGATGTATGTGCATGGCCTCAGCAGCAGCGCTATCTTCTTTTCCATGATGACTGGTCCATATCCATCACAGGATCTCAGTTACCTGCATGTGATGTAGGGTACAATGTCTGCATCTTTGCCTACGGGCAGACTGGTAGTGGTAAGACCCATACCATGTCCGGCACCAATGTGCACAATCCAGAAGGCAGGGGCATCAACTACAGGGCCCTCGATGATCTGTTTGCTCTGAGGGATGCACGTAAAGATGAGGTGAGGCATTGGTGTTGGGTCATGCGTCCCTGCTTGCAGATTGCAAGAAGGCCCTTGTAGTGGACCTCTAGCTAGAGGTAGTGCTGCGGGGTCTCTGCATTGGCTCTCACATGCTCCTGTCCCGCTTGAAGTCATCAAGAGCTTCTTAGTTGCCATAATGTCCTCGGTTGTTGTACCTTTGTCTAAGCAGCCTTCAAAACAAAAGTGTTTGTATGCCGAAAAGCCATAGGGCCCAAACAGCTATTGCGCTGCTTGCAGGTGGAGTACCACATCACTGTGCAGATGCTGGAGATATACAACGAGAGCCTCCGAGACCTGCTGGTTGACAGCAACAGCAGCAATGCATCCCGCCTAGACATCCTCAGTACTCAGGCCAGCGGCTGCAATGTACCTGGTGCTACCAAGCTGGAGGTACATACCAGCAACCATGTGGAGCGGATCATGTCCCATGGCTCAGCTAATCGGCACACGAGCGAAACAAAGATGAATGATAGGAGCAGCAGGAGCCACCAGATTCTGACAGTGATTGTAGATGGGCAGAACACCATCACAGGCGCCAGGACACATGGATGCCTGCACCTGGTGGACCTGGCAGGGAGTGAGAGGGTGGGCAAGAGTGAAGCAACAGGTGAGCGGACGTTATGGATGCGTTAATGGGAAGGTGTGCCAATCAGCTTGGGTCTGTCAAAGTATTATGCTAACGCAGATTTGCAGTGATCCTTCCTGTCCTGACATCTCACAGCGGTGCAATGCAGTGTTCCATGAAAATTTGCAAGCTCAATGTGCATGTGTGTCTCACAAATCTTACAAATGTGTGGCTGTTTGCCTCTGAAACGTTTCTTGTCTTTTGAGCAGCCGTACTGCATATACCTTGAGTGGTGTCCATAAATGCTTTCCTGTATGGTGCATAACATATCCCCTTGTTGGGCTCTGGGGTGGTGCAGGCGATCGACTGACAGAGGCGCAGCACATTAACAGGAGTCTCAGTGCGCTAGGTGATGTGATGTCTGCCTTGGCCTCCAAGAGCCAGCACATCCCCTTCCGGAACAGCAAGCTCACACAGCTCCTGCAGGACAGCCTCTGTGGCCAGGCCAAGGTGATGATGTTCATGCATATCTCGCCTGAAGCCAACATGTTCGGGGAGACAGTGAGCACCTTGAAGTTTGCTACACGTGTGTCTGAGATCACACTCGGCCAGGTGAGGGGCCTTCAGTATGGCCTCAGGACAATGCCGTCAAATGCGATGGGGCTAGAAGTTGAAGCGTTTGGGAGTGCATTGTCAAGGTTCACAAGCCTGTAGGTATGGTCATGCACCCACACCTGCAGGCACAAATTTCACACTGATGTAAAACGGACGTATTTTCTTCATGCTCCCTACCCTTATACTGCACGTCACAACCAATACAGGATTGTATGTTGCGTTTGGAACTTTACAGGATCTCAGCAATTCTCAATGCACACAAGACGGCAGGTGATTATGCACTTGCTATGCTTTTGTCCTGCAGGCAAAGCGAAATGTGGAGAGCGGAAAGGTCTTTGAGGCCCATGAGCAGATGGCGCAGTACAAGGAGACGGCAGCAACCCTTGACCAGCAGGTGAGTGCTTGCAGATAGGGACATAGCTTGTAGCTACTGCTGTAGTCAGTCTCTGTGAGCTGGAGGGCACCATCTGACCTTGCAATTGGCACCTTGCAGAATGGCTTGAGCCCTGCATGGGTTCATCTGCGAATCCTTTCTGCTGATGTCGCGTGGAGGGTGTTGAGAGATATGTCTGGCCCACCAGGTTCCTTGCTTCCCGGCTTGACCCACTGACTCGGGCCTATGACTTAAGTTTATGCTTCGGCAGTACTTAAGCCCCGCTGTTGTTGGTTCTGCCACAGGTCCAACAGCTGCACCAGGCTCTGCACTCGGAGCGCGGCATGTCTGCTAACTTTGCTGCTGAACGGGAGTGCTTGGCACGTGAGAACCAGGAGCTACGGGACCAGCTTGAGGCAGCTAAGAAGGCTGTCATGCTGGCTCAGCGTCAGGGCAGCAGCAGCCTGCGAATCCCCAACCTACCACTCTCAGCTTTGGCTGCTCAGGAAGCCTCTGGTCCTACAGGCAGCCCAGCAGCTGGTGTCAGGAGCTCTACCTGCTTGCAAAGCAGCCCCAGACAACAGGAGCGGATAGCAGTGAACAGCACTGGAGCAGGGGGTGGTGATAGTGGTGGGGAACATTTGGATGAGAGCTCACGGTGCAGCATGGGGCGGGACCAGCCGGAGGTGCCAGTAACTATGAGCCCATTGCAGCAGCGGCTGTGGTCAGGGGTGTCGTCTCAAGATATGACTCCTACCAGAGACCAGTACGGCATGGACACATCTCCGAGCGTGGTAAGTTGCAGCACATGCAGGGCTATCACAAAGTAATCATTAGGTGCATATTCAGCTCTTGTTGTGACTCGGACCCGTTTCAAAGGGGTTAGTCTGTCAGCAGAAGCGCGTGCATGAGCTTACTACCTGCATATGCTTGTGTTCGCGCGTGGTCCTTCGTCAGCTTCCTGATTAGTTTGCCAATGCAGCTGTTGATGATGGGAACAGTAGCGGAACAAGCGACGAGATCAATTTTGCAGCATTCGTGGTATATGTATTTTCCACGTCCTTGCAAGCAACTTAGCAAAGAAAATGACTTAATATACACGTCAATTCCCAGCACCTTGAACCCGTGGTAGATGAATATCCCCCTCAAGAATAGCTGCAAAGTGTACACATCTTGCTCTGAAGTGACTCCTTGCTCAGCAGGCTGAGCAGACTGTTGCATCCTTAATGTTTTGCAGAAGAGCACCCCCAGGTCTGCTCGTGGGCAGCTGTCGCCCATGGGCTCAGAAGCTAGCAGCTTGGCTACACCCAGATCTGCTCGGCAAGCCAAGGAGATCAGCAGCAGCAGCAGCAGTTTTAGGCACATTGACCGCATGAACTCTGCGCGGTTGAGGCAGTCTGGCGTGTTCAGCAGCAGCAACAATGGTGCTCGGCTGAAGGAGCTAGCAGCTGTAGCCACAGCAGGCAGCACTATTCCCCACAGGGCAGCAATTTCGGCATCAACGGCAAACTCTGTTTCCACCAGTGGCAGCAGCAGCTACTCCCCCATTGGGGTCGCCAAGAACAAGGCCAGCAGTTTGAGGGCAACCAGCAGCACAGCCGTAGGCATTGGGTCAACAAGGTACGCAACCTGTGAGCAATGGGCCCACATGTCATAATGTGGTGAAACTGGACTGTGGCCTGTTGTCAGGGAATATCTGGGTTGGAACATTACTGCCAATGATCGCTACCATGCCTGGGGGTGGCGTGGACTCTTAGAACAGCCTGGCTTTGCATGGCAATCAGCGAGTAGAGCATTCTAGTCAGATGCAGCAAAAATACACAATGCTGTTCCTAGGCATGCATTCAAACAATATCAGACCATTTAAGTGCTTAAGCTTCCGTACCAAAGCGGCTTCCAGGCAGATCAACTGGGTTCTTGACCTGGCAGGTGGGATGGCAGTCCCACATGACGACCCCAATAAATCGCAGAACTGTTTGGGTCGTATTTATGCATGCGACCTTGAAATTGGCTGTGATGCTCTGCTGCAGACCACGGGTGGAGGCGTCGCTCCCCTTGACAGCAAGGGTGGCGGGAGTGGCTGCCAGGGCCCGTTTGCAGGACCAGCCATCCTCTTTTGCAACCAGCAGGCAGAAAGGCACCTTCAAGTCCACAGGCGGTACTTCATCACCCGCAGCAGCATTTGTGAATGCTTTGGGGGGTGTAGGGGGGAAGCTGGCTGACCCTCCGCCTGTGAGTGCTAGGGGAACAGCAAGGGGAGGTGGCCGGTGGAAATAGGTACTCAATGCAGGCAAGGAGGCTGTACCTGTACGTTTGTGTGACCACTGTTCATTGTTGTAGTATTCAGAGGTTAAAACAGTGTAAGTAGTGCAGAGATGGCCCAGTAGAGTGCCACTCTCATCTTCATAGAGCTATGCATGCACCCTTGATTGTATTGGCATACCACTTTTAGGTGCGCTGAGGGCTATCAGTGTGGCGCACTGGCGCCCTGCAGAAATTGCATGTGTGTTTCTGAGGGGCAGTCTTGTCCCATCATTTTGTTGTTCATGGTTATGCTATGCATAGGGTTTGGCTTGCAGTGTGGCTATATAATGATTCTAGATAGAGTCGAATGCCTGGCTTTTGGCAAATAATGCTGCTGGAAGATACCATTGCCATTACCAAATGGGCCCGTAAAAGCGGGGCGCTGGTGGGGCCAGCGCCACCCACAAGGAGCCAACTTAAGCTCCAACGGCATACTAAAGTCCCGGTACAGAGTGTTATGGCAAGATCTTTGCATGAGCCTGAACTGGCTCTGAGGATCCTCCTTTTTGGCTGCTGGTTATTGTACCGAGGTTTTCCATGCTGCACGGGCGCATGGCGCTCTGGCTTTGTGCTGTTGGTGCCTGCTGTCAAGCAAGTACGCCTATAGCTGAATGGCTTATACTGGTAACTATGTTGGTTTTTTTTATCGAGGAGGTCAAAAGGCAGGCAGCACATGGATGGCATTGTGAGGTGTTATGTAAAATGTTGAACGACAAGATCTGAGAAAGGATTGTAAGCTAAGGTGAAGTGCTGCTGATGCATTTTTATTAATGGGGGCATGTACACTTTGGTATTCAAAGGCACAGCGTTTGACAAGGACTCAACAATATGGTCCTTGCGCTGGCAAGTATGAACGATTGCCAGCCACGTCTCTTTGCCAGCATGCTGCCTCGCCACAGCCTCAACGCGCACCCGTGGAGGAACCGGGTCAACCTGCTAGCTCGCACAGTTATCTGCGCCATATGGAGTACAGCAGAAGGCCTGCAGGAATAGCCTCAAGTCCTCAACATCGTTGCTTCAGTGAACGGTTGCACAGTCACTTTCGCGCCGGTGAGTGCTGCGACTGAAGAAACACACACGTCCCCATGGCACTGCCACTATACGGGTTGAAGCTGACCCCATAGGAATGAGATGCCACGCCCGCTTTGCAGAGGGAGATGACTGAACCTTCTACGGGCCTTCCTCACACCCGGGTTGACACCAAGTTGACAAGAACCTGACTCCTCCCTGCGACTGAAGTTCCTTGGTAATGCAGGCTGTTCGCACTCTGAACAAGTCTGTCAACTACCTTGACTATGCCCAGGCCATAGGACATATATATTAAGTGGGAGGAGCACCTTGCCTGTACCGAAAGTTGTGGCTTGTAACAAGGTGGCTCACCCCCCGTGCACACCATGGCCAACCTGATCTTCGGCCTGCTGGCCCTTACCGCCATTGCGTTGGTCTGCCCTGCTCTTGGCCAGCTGACCTGTAAGACCCCGTGCAGTGATCCAGGTGGCCAATCCATCCAGTACTGCAATACAAGGCTGGGCGTATGCAGTCGCAAGGAACCCTACCTGGGCGGTCCTTGTCAGTATGACGAGGACTGCGACGGAACAGTGAGAGGCAAGGGACCCCCTCCAGACTACAAAGGTAGGACACCTTCATCGTAGAGGTCTCTCCCTTCCGCTCGTTCTCTGTGCTCAAAACCAAGAAGTATGGCAAGGTCCATTCAGCAGTACTTGTCGATTTAGTGCTCTCGCATGATCCCCATGGTCAACAACGACCAGAGGACGGAGCTGTGGTGCTCTCCGTATTGTTCGTGGCATGAGATACATCGCCTATGCTTTTGCCGATCAAGACTGCAGTGCTATGAGTTGGTTGTACATTGCCAACATATCTGTCCCGATTATCGTGGCTGACAATGTGGATCTGCCCCCCTTCTGCCCCGCAGGGCCCATGATGTGCTCCAGCGGCAAGTGCGCAAAGAAGACAGGTCAACAGGCCGCAATTTCAGCTGGATCCAGTGGAGGTAGGTCAATGTCGGCTTCAGCAGTTGGTAATCAGGCCATTAGCGGCTCCCTGGAGCACCCCTCCGTGCATGGATTGGTGTGCACGAATTAGTGGTGCAGCTGCACACTGCCGGCTCTGCTACTCCATGAGTGGCACTCGTCTGGTGCATGAGCACATCATGTCTATATAGTGATACAATAGTACCCTACCTCGGCTCTTACTCCCATTGGGACAGTGAGGGTTTTGGGTGCTTTTTCCCTAGCTGCTGGACCTCATGTCTAGGCATATGTTGTCATACATGCCAAAGACAGCCCGTGTTCTGTTGCACCTCGCTGTTCTTTGTGGCAGCTTGAGGTGCGGGGCCTATTATATGGCACTTTTTTCTATGGCATAGCATGAAATGTAATAACAATACCCAAGTGGGCCAAGGGCGACACCTGAGCAGGCTTTAGTCTAGCATGAGCGCCTATACAAGGGCGAAACATTAACATGGATTGACGTAACACTATGAAGTCTGAGTGTGTTGCTGCTGGCTGACAGATTGGTCTACTCTTGTTTGCCCTTGCTTCATCATTTAATTGTGTTATCGAATACGGAACCACAATATGGCTGGCAGAGATGTTCCCTAAATGCATACAGCATACTTGACATCTGTGTTTATTGGCAAGTGTAGCTGCTGTCCTACAGCAGGCCCTGTTCCAGGGCTCGGCCAAGCACAATCATGGAGATGCGATTTAACATTGATACAAAAAGAAATATATACTTCAAATGGTATTGGCTTTGTCCCTGTCTGTTTCCTCTGATCCGCAGCCACCAGCACCAGCACCGCTGGCAGCTCACGCGTGAAGTGTCCACCAACTTGTGACGAGGTGTCATGCGCCAACAGTTCCAACAGTGCCTTTGATGGTGTCATCGACTGCAGCGGGGGTGGAGATGCCCAGTGCAAGAAGGAGCTGGGCCCATTGGCCTATTGCAACTCTGTTCCCAAGGCACGAGTTTGCTGGGTGAGTGCCGAGCATGCCGGATTGCAGCTTTGGGCTTTAATATGGGCTACAATGCTTGTGAGTGCGGTTCAATATTTAGTTACATGCTGTTGTTATTACGGTACACAGCAGGCCGACTCTGATATGTCTGCTTCCTTATGCTGTGGTGGGACCAAAAGTGGCTTCAATGGAGATTGTCATATTGCTCTCAACTGCTTAAAACTCCAATAGCAACCAAATGGCAAAAGTGTGGTTACAAGCAGGTCTGCAACAAGTATGTCAGTTCCTGAGCCACACTGTGGGTTTACAGCGCGTATGCCCTTAGAAGTTGCACATGGGGAAGGGTTAATCAGATGGCATCAAGCACCCAGGCCAATTCGGCCTGGCCTCTGCAGCTAGCTGTATTAGCTACATGAACTGTCTATGTCTACAAGACAACTGACGCATATTGCATCTATACAAGTAGACACAGCAGGGGAGAGTGCATACTCGTCTTCTGTCTTTCCAAGGCAAAGCCAGTACTCAATTGCCCCCCATTGTGGTGATGCAGGTCAATGTGAAGGATGCCTGCAAGGGTGTGAAGAAGGCCACTGCAGGACATCACAGGCTGCTCCTCCATGTTTGAGTGAATAGAGCCACACGATGGCGGATTCAAATGCATTATGAGACGTTTTGTGTTCTGGGCTCCGAATGGTAGTGGGCCTATCTATTTTAGGTAAGGGTCCACTCCCCTAACATATGCAAGAAGGGATTTCCCCCCTTCTCTGCGTAGTTCTCTCTCTCTCTCTCTCTCTCTCTCTGAGGCGTTTTGATATTGCAAATTCAAATAGGTGAAGATGACAGTTGTAGTGTGCATGTATGTGCTGGCTGTCAACCATGCACCCAGGTGCAGTAACAGCTAAGCAAGAGCAACTAAGTAGAGCATAATTGCAGGAGAATTGGCCGTAAGGTGCTTTGGCATTCTGGTGCTGTCTTGTATTGCGGATTGGATGCATGTTATGTTGACTTGTCTAATGCGAGAAAGGTGCACCAGTAGCAGCCAGCCCTCTTCATCATGTGGTAGGAGTGCAGCAATGTTGTTTTAATGGTGGCGCACTCCCCACCGTGTATATATATAGGAGGGCGTCACGAGCAAATGCATTGAGCTGCTAGCTTGGCGGCTTGCTGTAGTTGACTTTGTCAACTGGTTTGGGCTCGTCCTTGTGAGTGGCACTGTCCTTAATGGGCCGTCATATAGCAGCTGCAATCTGTTCGTACCGAGACCAAAAGTGCTGTTTGTATAGCATCCTACTATGTAGTCTGTGAGCATTTAGCTGTGTAGTCACTCAGTCCGACTATGGCCTAAGGTATTGTCTCATACATACTAGATAGTTGAAGACCAGCAGCCCATTTCAACTAGTAGTAGTGTGGCGCCCATTTCAACGAGTAGTAGTGTGGCGCCCTGCCAGCCTCCATAGGCATCGCGGAAGCCTGGAGTCCGCAGTGATGCCGAGGGCGTTGCCCACGGCTGCATGCACAGTGAGCTGCTGTGCACTGACCTATCTCGCCCACAGTCATGAGCGGGAAAGTTCAAGCAGGATGTTTGCTATAGTCAATATGTAAACGAACGGCTCAAAAGTTTGCAAGTCCCCTCTTCCCCTACGAGTGACAAGTCCATCTACCACCTCCCAGGCATCCCCAACTAAGACATCTTTAATTAAAACGTCTTCCCCATGTCAAATTACTACAACACCCTGAAGGCACCTGCAATTAAACGTCTGCCATCTTGAAGCAGCCGTGTCGCATGGCAATGTCCAATTGCAGGACCACAATTCACTCAAGCAGCAACACTCTCATACAGTCGCTGGGAATATCTCTCAGTTGGTGGCAGTGGCTGCTCCACTCACATGATAGTCATACGGCACTGCAACACAACTTATACGTGTAAACTGTCTTTAAGCAATCACGCAGGCTGACCAGCGGCACTGAATCTTCAGATAACATTAACAAGCTTCACGATCTGCCATAGCAAAAAGTGCCATAGGCCCCACACCCCACATATCAGGTGTATGCAAGAGTACATCAAGGTATCACAACCAAACAAACACATCATCAAACCATCAATGGCCCCATCACAAAGTCTAGGGCGCCAACAAAGTAAGGCTCCAAGCCTTTGACGGGTGCTTAACTTGACGAGGTTCATGTACCAGAGATCTCAGGGCTGCCACCAGCCCACTATGAACTCCTTGCCAGCCGCATACCTGTCTGCTGGGTCAATATATATGTAACCCCTGGACCAGTTGACCCGGTCAGCAGCAACCTTAGCAGAGCCCAAGGCCAGCAAGGGGGGTATATGGGCCGTTTTCTAAACAGGAGCTGCCCATCGCACTCAGCTCCCATCGCAAGCAGAGCTCTGAGCAGAACCAGACACAGGAAATTCTGGGAGGGCACCACCCTTTAACCCGTCACTGCACACAGCAGCTCTCTCTCACAGTCCCTTCCTATTCAAGCAACTGCTACCTTTTGGCATGAATCTGGAAGTTTCCCCTTGTTCTTGGCAGCATACGCCTTGCATATAGTGCTGTGGAAGTCTTTTGCCTTTGACCCGCCTGGGCAATCCTTCCACTCCCCTCCATCTCTCACACATACAGTCTTCCCTTCCACCTGCAGGGTGCAGCTTGTTTTGATGCCTGTAGCTGCTGTTGCTGCAAAATCATCTTCCAGTAGCACTTGACCTCCTTTGGTCGACATGCAGTAGACCATTCGTGCAGCTGACATCAGAGATATCTTGGAGTTCTGCAGGGGGGGCCAGAGGGGAAGAGAATGAATGCCATGACTGATCACAATACAGACGTTATATATGGCTCTGAGCAAGGCATTAAATTGCTTGGCTTGCTGTTTTCTGGGTCAAGAGGTCAGCACATGGCAAGTCAGAATCAGCTGGCCTGAGATACATTGGCTAGCAAGGGATCTAGGGTGGGCTGGTGGCAGCCATTGTGTGAGTTTTGAACAGAAACTTGAGTATGCCGTTGGAGCCTAAGTTGGCTCCTTGTGGGTGGCGTTGGCCCCACAGGCGCCCCGCTTGGACAGGGCCATTTGGTAACTGGCAATTGGTAAACAGATGTTACATCAATATGGGTTAAAGTTACAGAAAAGCTACTGAAGCCAATAGTTGGTGTTCAGAGCTACAAAGGGACCAGAGGTGACAGGGTATGCTCTTGCCTCAGCCACATGATGCATGCCAAGTTCCAGGCTCCAGCCCGTAAGAGTGGATCATCGCAAATTTTGAAATCATAATACAAAATAAGGTAAACTCAAAAGGAACTGATTGTATAAGGCCTTGGATGAGGACACACACGGTCCCCAGCACACAACAGCGGGCTAGTGCCCCCCCCCCTCCCCCCAAGGTGTGCAGCAATGCAACCTTAACCTACTGCTATGAATGCCGGCTGATTTGCAGCAACTCGCAACAGATGTTGATGGTGTGCACTTCGTGGCAAGAGTTTCCTCAAGCCTCTTTCTTGAACCATTAGCAGTACCCAACAAAGTGAGACCCTTTCACCAGGCAATCTGCACTTGATCGCTGATCCCACAGACATCCATGCTTTGGTCATGCACAGTAACTTGGCCTGTCCTAAATACACTCCTTCTTGCCTGTGATATGATGGTGAGCCTCACAGCAACTGCTAGGATTGTTTACCACTCTTTTTAGTAACGGTGTGTTGGCAGAAGCTTACCTTCAAGCAGGTCAATGCTGTCTTGAAGGTGCCAACCTCCTCCAAGCCCTGCTGGTTGTTGCACATGATGAAGGAGTAAAGCCAGTTGTAGCGTTGCTGTGGCTCTGTATACTTCTGCACACACAGCTGCTGCTTGTCCCCTTCACACTCTTGAGGGCCATGCTTACAAGTCCAGCCACCCCCCTCCTGCAGCAGCAGCATCGGTATAGGTGCAACTGTTGATCATATGTAGACCAGTACATATCTGATCTGACCCCTGTAGCACCTATTCCGGTGTGGATTAGCTTGACTGATAGCCTGGTGGGATGCAGACTACTCGCTGTTTGCATGTCCAAGACCCATGATGTGCAAGTTGCCTTCTGTTGGCCAATTTGCAAGACTATTCCACAAGCCTTTCTACTCTAAGCAGGGCATAACCTCCAGCTGCATTGACTGGCACCAAGGAGCAACAATTGGCTGCTCGTGGAGCTGCAGGATATGCTTACGTACATAGAATCTGTCTCTGCACTTGTACCAGTGCATCAATCCTCGGCTACAGTGCAACTAGATCTAGGCGGCCGCGGGTGCTGAGGGTGTCTCCTAGCCATGCAGGGAGGCGTCAGTGCACGAGCTAAAGAGGCCATGACCTTATGATAGGGCTCCATTAGCTGCACTGAAGGGCATGAATGCAATCTAGCTGCAGACAGCAGTCACTAAGGCAGTCACCAGTATCTGCTCACCCCTTGGAATCCAATGTAATGGGCGGTAATGCTAACGATGTCTTGAAGCTCCTCAAGCACAGGACTAAGCGCTTCAATGCAGAACATGGCGTCTCTGCATGACGGCCCCTTGTTATCAAGAGAGGGGTGCACGATCTGGTGTACACTGGACAATGCGAGAACTTACGGACAACGGCTCATGAGGTAAAAGTCTACGGCGACGGGCCCATGACCACGTACGAGTCCACACAAAGCCATCGAAAGCAGGGCAGGTAGCATGGAATGACAGAATCCACGAGCCATGGTGGGGCTTCTGTTACTTGAAAATAGTCGGTGTCGCTGTGCCTGAGTCGACCTTACCAGTGCAGATGATCCATGAGACATAGCTTGTACTTCACAAGCTGCGGTGGCTCTTTAGCTCGCTTTAACTGAGTCTCTAGCGGTGTCGTGAGGGTCGCACCCGGGTGCCGGTGGACTGCTCGGCAATCGGAAGCCATGGCAGGGTCCTGTTCATCAATGCACTATGGGTGCGGAGCTGAAAGGAGCTGGTGAATTACAGTTTCTCCACATGCAGCTAGTGTGCACAATGATGCCATGCTGTACAGGCATCGGTGACTAGGAAACCAATGGCCTACTGAGACATTTGGTCCCTTGGAGGTCGTAACATTGTTCTACCAGGCGTATCGACATTAAGGCTGATACATGATGTTTATGGCCTAAGGTTTACCCAGTGCCTTGGCCGGCTCTGTAACAATTATCATGTCTTGCCTGCTAGCTAGCACTGCCGGGTCCCGCTGACACATTCTCATTGTCTGTGGTAAACGACAAATGCTTCAATGGCATGTTTGACATGTTGAACATGGAGCATAAATGAAGACATGATCTGGACATGTAACTGGCATGGCAGTACCCGATATTCCACAGTCGGTTGGCTGCCTACATATTGGAGTCAAATACCCATGTCTGCAGTGCACTGCCACCATGTTATTTAGTACATTTCATGATACGCCATAGCAAAAAAGTGCACTGCCACCATGCTCTCATAAATCTCGCAGATGATCCCATTGACCACGATTGGGCCTTGGCTTTGACGCCCATGAAGCAACTGCCTTTGAAGCTGCGCTAAAGGAAACTGTTATGAGAGCATGTCTTCTGTTTCTGAATTTGAAGCATGGGCATACCATCAAGTGCAAATAAGATGAAGCAAGAGGCCCCGCGGGGCCCCTCCTGTGTATCTACTATGAGATCTGAAGTAAGTGACGACATGCTACCTCCAATAAACCATACCACATTCACAAGCTAGCTCCAATAATCCATACCACATTTACAGGCTAGCTCCCATAAAGCATACCAACTAACTTAAACATACAAAACATAAACCATACCAGACTTGGTGCACTTTTACCTTCGCATTCCAAACACTATGGCTGCCACGATCACGACCACATCAATGTCTGTGTTTGCTCCATAAGGATGGGCCATGTGGCAGTGGAAAGCTGAAGGCTCTGTCCATAAGAGAGCGGCAAACCTGCAGGTTGTTGCCGTCTTTCTTCTTGCACCTGCCCCATACACGCATCCACCTATGTTAACACACCTACCCATCTAAACAATCACATCCACCCTTTTGAGCAACACCCCCCAACCTTTTCAACAATCCACCACCCATCTGAACAGTCCCACCCACCCTTTTGAACGATCCCAAGCACCCTTTCCAATAATCCACCAACCAATCTGAACAATCCCACCCACCCTTTTCTACAATCCCACGCACCCATTTGAACCATACATCCCAACCATCTGGAAAACCTCCCCCGCACTTCCAAACAATCCAAACTTGCTGCCATCAAACTACACGCTGCTGCCAACTAGGCAGTCGGCGTGCCCAAAGCAGTATAATGTGCCCAAACGCACACAACAGCAACCTCCATGGCAAACCTTGCACCCTTCATACCCACTTGCTGCTGCTCCCTGCAAAGGTCATAACACATCCTTCATTTTGCCGCCACTGCAAAAGGAGGGATGGGTGGGTACAATCATCCCGCTGACAATGGGCCTTTCTGCAGTAGGATCATGGGCCAAGCATACACGCAGATGCTACCCAACCGGAGCACATGGTGAGCCCATCAGCGGCTGCAATGCCTCTGCAACCTCTCACTGAACCGAATCCTCATCAGCGGGTGGGCCAGCAGTAAAGTAAGGGTGCCCCATCCAGAGGAGTGTCGTCATGCTGGGCCTCCTTGAAGGGTGGTACTGCAGGCAGGAGGCTGCCATCTGCAGCTCCAGGGGTGTGAGGAGGGCCCTGTAGGGGCAGTCTGCTCGAGATAGCTCTGATGAACAGCGCCTGCTGCGCTTCTCAGCTTCTGTTAGGATGGGATCCTGGTCAATGTACCAGAAGGGGTTGCGTCCTGCCTTCAGCTCCAGCAGCAGACAGCCAAGGTGATAGGTGTCTATGCTGGCATACTGGTACATGCCTGGCCGCGACTCAGGAGCACGCTGTGCATAGGACCATCTAAGCGTGTCCACTTGATCATCTAAGCCCTCCAGAATCTTGGAGATGCCGAAGTCAGCAAGCTTGGCCCGCACCCCCCACTTCTCATCTGCAACCAGCAGCAAGTTAGAAGCCTTCAAATCCCTGTGCATGGCCCTGGCGTACTTATGGAGGTCATGCAGACCCTTTGCAGCATCCCTCACGTGCCTCCACACCTCAGACAGCTTCAGACCAACACCCCACACCTTGGCCAACTTGCTGCCGACGCTTCCCATCCTAGACAACTCAAGCAGCAAGCAAGGATGCTCCTCCCCGTCCCTCCCACCCACAGTCCCCCAGCCATAGCACTTAACAACATGCTGAGATGCAGCACACTTAGTCATGATGGTGTACTGCTCCCGGAAGCTGTCCATGACGTTCTGCTTGTACTGCTCCGGCGATAAAACTTTTGCCTTAGCCTGAAGAGCCTTCTGCTTGTAGTAGCTATAGCTGTGAGCAACCTTGAGGGCAACCATCTCAGGCAGGGTTGGTGTGCTAGCAGCTGTGCTACTGGACACCCCTGCATATGCCACAGCTGCTGCTGCTGCTGCCGTGGCTTGGTCCTGTGCCCCATGCCCGTCACCCCCCTTAGCAGCAGCTGTTGCTGGTACTGGTGGTGCTGCTATTGTTGTTGCTGTTGCTGCCCCCTCTGCTGCACTCTGCGCCAGGGCAGTAGCAGCAGATTCGCTCAATACTGCTGCTGCTCCTCCTCCTCCTCCATCTGCTGCTGCTGCTGTTTCCTTCCTTCCAACATACCCGCTGCCTGAGGGTGCTACTGCAACCTGTGCTCCATACACACTTGCCTCCCCGCCCTTCCCTAGCTTAGAGATCACTGCCAGATCATGCCTGATACCGTTGGGCTTGTACGCCCACTTCTTGTCATTATAGCACACCACCTGCACCCTTGCAGCTGAGCTGAGGCAGTAAGCTGGATCCTCAGCTGCAGTTGAATAAGGACCCATGTCATCTGCAATGCCAGCTGGTATATCTGCAGGTGCCGCAGCAGGTGCTGCAGGGGCAGAGGTAGCTGAAGGGACGACTGCAACTGGTGCTGCGCTGCTCAGGATCTTCTGTAGCTTGCTTGCATGCTCAGCTGCAACCTGCATCCAGCCAACAATCCATCAGTGTTACTGCAGTAAAACTACCAGTAAAAACTACAAAAGCTGATGGCAAGTGTGAGACTTTTAGCCAGCCCTAAACTCAGTCTGTTTTTGCACCTCAGTCTGCTTTTGGTAAAGATGAGCTAGAGCACGTGGGCATGACAATAGAACAGGCTTGACCCGGAAGATGGCGTCTGCTTTTGTTTGGGCATGCAATGAGCCCACTGAGGGTGCCATGTCCTGCTGAAGCAAGTATGCGATTGTGCACATACGTCGGCTGGTCACTCAGGTTCATAACTAGGGTGATTGGAGCAACCACAGTAGCAAAACACGCATACAACCAAGCTTGAACTAAACCAAAGGAAGGGGAGAGAGGTTAAACTCACATCTAGCTCGTTAGCTGAAGGAAGTCTCTTCAAGGTCGCATGCTGTCCCTTATTCAGCTGCTGCAGCTTGCTACCTATTTGGAGCAGTGGAGTTTGCTGCTGATCTGAGTCACTGTGCTTGATGTGGGCAATAGACACATTTGGCTCCTGCACCTCTGAACTCCTTGCAGCATAGGAAGTGGCTGGTAGCTGCTGTGCAGGGTTTGAAATGCTGACTGCCACACTGGAAGCCAGGGGATCTGCTACTGCTGCTGCTGGACCAAACTGCTCCACACCCTCCACAAGGGTAGACCTTGAAGCTACTGCTTGGTTACTGTTTTGCTGCGGAGGTGGCTGATGAGGGAGAGGCTTGTGCATTGCACTACTGAGGTCCTGATTCGGTTTCTTGGTAGGCACAGCCGCTGGGGTCTGCATGCAGCAGACAGGGTAAAGCTCACAAGAACACTCTGAACAAGTACGGGCAAGCACAGTCTCACGAGGATGCAGACTCATCATATGGCTTCCATTCTGCTGCAGCTGCTTGTTATGTATCACCAAACTACATGCCGGAGCAGGTGATATGCATATGAGTGCGTACAAACTTTCTCAACAGTTTTAGGTTGCTAACATTCCTGGGCTCATGACGCTACACATATGTAGCTTGGTTACTTGGAATTTTGGAAGAATGGCTACTGGCGGGTCCTAATGGTGTGAAGCCAGCCACAATGGATTCAGGGCTTGCACACAAGACGAGGCCAAAGCACTGGAAGATGCATCAGCCCAAACTCACCTCCACAATTAGGTCAACCATATGTACTCTCTTCAAGGTTGCTAGGTGTGACTTGACTGTCTGCTGCAGTTTGCCTGCATTTGCATCTGCAGAAGGTTGGGTTCCCTGGGCAGAGTAGAGGATTTGCTCAGGTGGCACAGACAAATAGTGCCAGCTACATCATGGGTCCCTTACTCCAAATGTCCACCAAGACAAGACAGTCCCGTGTGCCCGACCTTCAGCATACATGCTTTAGAGGAAATGCCTGCACCGGTCCCCAGATAATGCGCGGGATCTGAAGAACTTGTTCTGCCTTCCACTTCGACGTGCACCACCTCGTGCATCCTTCACCCCAAGCGTGGGCTCATGGCCGAACAAAGGCCAACCGGAGATACATGCTCTTTGTGCATACGCACTGTAAGCTTTGCAGTACAGGAGGTCAACGCCTTAGTATCGCTTCAACTCAAGCAAGACTCGGAGGTGGCACGACAGTGACCAATGGTTCCTGACTGAGAGCTTCGACTAACGGGGGTTGCTTTGATGAATTGCTTTCCTTAGACAAAAATGTGCTTTTGCACCTTTGAGTTAGGCAGCCTGCCGTCTGGACACCTCGTCGACTCTTTTCAATAGTCGACACCCCCCGTTAGGAACCAAGTGGTTGGTTTGACCGCCAGTGTCGCACCCAGCCACAGTGCCAGCCAGGCCTGTGACTGACATGTATCATTGGTATGAGTCTGCACAAGCATACCAATAAATCTGCACAACATGGTGGACGATGTTCGTTATCAAGTCAGAGGTGACTGCGCTAGGTGCGCTCGGTGCCGACACGAGTGGCCATTGTTAGGAGTCACAGGAGTTCCTTCTAATGAAAAGCACGCCAAACCTGCCTGAAAGTGCTTGCTTTCAAATGAACGGCGGTACCCTTTAACCCAACTACGCCCATGCACCATCAACTGTTACCTATCTAGGACTGACAGCAGGTTGCTTGGTTGCCCAGCCCGGATCTCGATGGAGTAGCATGATTACTATGTTGGCTTCCAGTTTTCTTTCTGCGGTGCGCTCACATAGTGTGCTGCGATATGGTTCTGTTGGCATTTGTCTGCCACCTTCAACGTTTGCGTGACTGGACGGCAACTCACAGGGTTGTATATTCTTATGTGCGCGGTATGATGGCTTGCTTTAAATGCCATTCGAGTTTGCCAAGTTCGGCATTTGCCTGTTAATACAGGCTTTGATACAACATTATTGTCTTAGCAAAGACTGTCATTGGCTGACCTGGGTCAGAATCTGGGTCAGCTCTTAGTGGTCAATTCTGCTAGTAAGAAATGTGAGCCTCATCTACTGCCACCAAGTTGCTAATGATAGCTTGATTCTATCATATGACAGAGCCAGTAATAGAAGCTGTGAAATGAGGTCCAATTTGCAGGGGAACCATGAGCAACAGCATCGCATTTCAGTTTGTTCCATGTAGACAGATATGCCCGTCCTAACCTAATGGAGGCAGTATGAGATTGGTGAACAAGCATTAATGTAGCCCTCGCAGGCCATCTTTGCCATGCAAGTTGGTGAAAACCCACGATGAACGAAGGCAGTGTCCAGAATGCTGCAGCAAACTCCAGTGTAAACTTACAACTCTCACAGAGTGCCTTGACACCAAAGACAATGCCACCATCAGCCCAACAGTCAGTTGCAAGACTTAGCCAGTGAAACTGAAATCTGAGCCTTATGCAACCAACTAGATGCTCTGGGCTACGATTACTATCAACAGAATGCATGTGCCAAGATATACACCACACATTCATCCATCATAATCTCGGGAACATACTTAATGTTGATGATGATGATGATGCCTCACGGTTTGAAAGTTACATTTGAAAAGAGAAAAACAACCCGGAGCCAACACGAGGCTCAAGGGGTTACCAAATTAATTGCCATAAACCCAAACTGACCCAAACTGATATCAACTTCAACCAGTTCATTTCCATCATCACTACCATCATCACCACAACTGTCTTCATCACTTGACTCAAATCGATCAAGCTATAGATCGAAAAGCCACTCTGTATCTTCATCTCTGATAACACGCATCTTATGCACCAACTTTGCCAAAAGATGCTGCTTTGAATGACACATAAGCTTTCTCATGTCACCCTCACAATCATCATACAACTCCTCACTTGGATCCTCAGAAAGGTCCCGAGCACTCCATCCACCTGTCCCTCAGGTCTGCAAAACAGACCTAGTATGTCCACATGCTGGATTCACCTGCTGAATTCAACCGATAGCACCCTCTCATCATAGTCTAGAGCAGACTGTAATCTGCAGGAAACAAGCATTACCATTGCATCCCTTCCACTTGCTTAACTCTGCACCCTTCATAGGCCACTACACATTCTCCATCATGCGCCATTCCGGAAGTAGGGGTGAGCGGGGCAAACCAGTCTGCCCACGGTGGGTCTCTCTGCAGCATCATAGGCCAAGCATGCAGCTCCCAGCTGGAGCTCAACCGGGGTCAAAATTGACCTGTAAGGGCAGTTTGGATCCTTGAGCTCCGCTGCACAGCGCCGCTGGTGTTTTTGCTCAGGAGTCAAAGCAGGGTCCCTGCCAATGTACCAGAAAGGCGGCAGCCCTGCTCTCAGCTCCAGCAGCAGGCATCCTAGGTGGAAGGTGTCAATGCTGGCGTACTGATACACCCCAGGCCGGCACTCCGGAGCACGCTGAGGCGCAGAGTACTCCTGCGTGTCTACCTGAGCATCTAGGTCTTCCAGGACCTTGGCAATGCCAAAGTCAGACAGCTTGGCATGCTTACCGAACCTGGCATTTTCAAACAGGAGCATGTTAGAAGCTTTCAGGTCCCTGTGCATGGCCTTGGCTGACGTATGCAGCGCCCGCAGGCCATTGGCAGCATCCCGCATGTATACCCAGGCCTCAGAAGGCTTCATACCAACACCCCATACCTTGCCGAGTTCGCTGTAAACACTGCCAAGCTCGCTGTACTCCAGGAGTAAGCATGCATGCTCCTCCCCCTCTGTATCCACCACCAGCCCCCACCCATAGCAATCCACAACGAACGCAGATGCTTGGCACTGCTCCATAATCCTTGCCTCCAAACGGAAGGCGTCCCTGGTCTCCCGGCGGTATTTCTTTTCTGGGTATGGCCTGATGCCTGCTTTAGCTGCTTGTAGTAGCTGTAGCTGTGGGCCACCTTGAGAGCTACAAACCTAGGGGGTCCAGCTGACAAGCCTGCGCTGCTGGTGCTGCCACCTGGGGTGTCCCTGGCTGCTGCTGCTGCTGCTGATGCTTCTGTTGCTGCTGCCTTTCCGATAACATTCCCCAACTTGCTGTGTGGTCCTCCCCCACCTAAGGCTGCTGCTTCAGGACCAACCCCAGCAGCAGGTGCCTCCCCAGCAGTGAGAGCTGCTGCAGGTGTAGCTGCTGCAGTTTGCATCACTTCTGCCAAATACACACTAGCTCCTCCGCCCTTCCCCAGCTTAGCTGCAACCCTCAGGTTATGTGCTGCTCCAGTAGGCTTGGGCCAACGATTGCCGTTGTAACAAGTCATCAGTACTTCTGCTGAAGGTTCCAAGCAGTAAGGCTCTGCAGCTTGTGAGGGCCCTGCTGCTGTGGTGCGTAAGGTGGGAGCTGCTGGCTGGGCTGCTGCAGCAGCAACGCCTTCACAAGATGCTTCCAGATGTGCGTCAGGTTTGGGTGCTGCTGCTACATCAGCACGAGCAGCAGACTGCAGAGGCGCTGCTGCTGATGTTGCTGGGTTCACTGCTGTTGGTGGTGTCATAGCCTTATGTGTGCCAGATGCAGCTAGCACCTGTCCAGCCTGAGCAGAGGGCACTACAGCACCTTCCAGCATTGCTGCAGCAGCACTAGCAGCTGCAGCTACCCTGCTGTTACTGGCTGGGCATGTGGAGATGGCCTCTCCATCTGCTGTGCTGACTGAGTGAGCTGCTGGGGTTGCTGCAGACAATGGGTTCGCACCCACCTGCTGCTCAATTCCCTGGACCTGTCTGATAGCCTGAGGAGCTGCCTCTTGAGAGGCACTGCGCTTGCTGTGGGAAAGATACACATTAGGCACTTGCACTTCTGAACTCCTTGCAGCATAGGAAGTGGCTGGTAGCTGCTGTGGTGGGTTGAAAAGGCTGATTGGCACACTAGAAGGCAGGGGATCTGCTACTGCTGCTGCTGGACCAAACTGCTGCACAGCCTCCAGTTGGGTAGACCTTGCAGCTACTGCTTGGTTACTGTTTATATGCTGGGGTGGCTGCTGAACGACTGGCTGGCAGATTGCGCTACTGAGGTCCTGCCTTGGTTTCTTCATAGGCACAGCTGGGGCCTGCATGCAGCAGACAGGGTGAAGCTCACAAGAACGCTCGGAAAAAGCACTGGCAAGCACAGCCGAAGGAGGATGCAGACTCATCATATGGCCTTGATCTTAGCTGGAGCAGCTGATTAGGTACCACCAACCAACATGCCCAACCTGACGACATGCTTCTGATTGTGTGCCAGAAGAGTCATCAGCTATGAACATTGCTGAGCTCATCATGCTACACACATGTAGCGTGGTTACTTGGCATTTGCAGGGGTGGATACTGGAGGGTTTACGGTGGTGGTAAGCCAGCCACAATGGATTCAGGGATTGAATACTTACAACCAAAGCACTGGAAGACGCATTGGCACAAACTCACCTCCATAGTCTTGTCCACCGGATGTAGTCTCTTCATGGTTGCTGGGTATGTCTTGCTGGGCTGTTGCTGTTTGCCTGGGTCTGCATCTAAAGGAGGTTGGGGGCCATGGGCAAGGCAGGGGATTTCCTCAGGTGACAAGGACAGGTACTCTGTGACCTGAAGAGAAAGAAACAAGCACTCCTGGTCATTGTTAATGCTTGCAACAGCATGTTGAGTGCGCAGGCTCATGTCCAAGGGCGCGGGAGGTAATTGACGTGAGCACAGCATCAATTGTTGTTGAAGTCTTGAGAGATGCAAGCGCATGGTCTGCAAGCAACTAATGCACATGTATTGTGAGCTCAGAGAGATCGCCGTGCTGCAAGTCCTCCCCATCCAAAAAGGCATACAGGACAGACAGTTTAGGAACTGCTTAACAAGCATATGGCCTCACACTACCTTTACCAGCACTCCTTTTTCTGTTGGAACTTCAACATTGTCAGCTGCAGAGTGAAAGGGTTGTGCATAAGAGGCCCGTTAACAGTGAACTAACCTTCTGCCACAGGTCCTCTGTGAAGTTTACGCTTTCCTCCTTCAACAAGTCATGTCCCCTTGCTGCCACAACCTGGTACAAGGAGCCATCCTTAGAAAGTGCCCCCTGCCTGTGTGGAAGGGCCTGCCACCAGACCAAATCTCTGCCGCCGCTTGCATCACGCCTCTCCCGGTGCTTGATGCCACTGTAGCTGAAGCGGCTTGCACCGGCCTGGAAGGATGAATTTATGTTAGCAGTTGCAATGGGTGATTCTGACCTAGCTGCTGGACCTCACTATGTCTACGCCTATGTTGTGATACCATGCTGAAGATAACCGGTATTCTGTTCCACCTCGCTGTTCTTTGTGACAGCTTGAGGTGCGGGGCCTATGGCACTTTTTGCTATGGCATTTCATGAAATGTGATAATAATAGCAGTTGCAACAGCTGCTGATATGTTCCACGATTGCAAAGTAGGAGAGTGTGCAAGCCGTACGTACTTACTGGTGAATGCAACAGATCCAGGAGTAGCTGAGGTGGCTGCCATGCATTCCAGCTTGCTGTCTGAGGGTCGTACTCCAGGCTTCGTCTCAAATGCTCTCGTTCAGTGCATATGAAATCCAGCGTCCCTGCAGTACCAAACGTTGTAGGGCTCAGACTCCTTTGTGTTTCAAATTAAGTATGGCAAGCTGCAGATACAGACCTGCAAGAAGGACCCATGTACTGGTACCACCCATCTGCACATCTTGACCAGGCACCTGTGCCTCTGACTGTCTGTCTGTTGCAATGATGGCCTGCTGCCAGCAATCACCGAACCTCATGTCTACTCCCAAGCCTACAGAGGTCTCTGCCAGCTGCACATCTGCAGATTGTGGGACAGGCCGGACAGCGGAGGTATCAACAAGCAGCTGCTCAGTGCCCTGCAAGGTGCCAGCTTCAGCATATGTCCTTACTCCAAGTGTCCACCCAGGAAAGACACTTCTATGCTTCCCACCTTGAGAATACATGCTTTAGAGGAGTTAGCTGCATCGGCCCCCAGATACTGAGCAGGATAGTAAAATCTGGTTCTCCCTTCCACTACGACGTGCTCCACCTCGTGCATCCTTCACCCCAGGATGGGGGTTGTAGCCCAAGTAAGGCCACTCCGAGATGCAAGAGTTAAGTGCATACGTATTTTAAGTATTGAAGGCTTCAAATTAATCACTTTAACAAGATGGGCGGAGATGGACCGACCGTAACGTATGCCTTCCTGACCATCGCAGTCAAAGTGCTTCGACCAAGGGGGGGGGGGGTGGCCCGATGGCTTGCTTCGCTAACACTTAACACGCTTTTGCATTACTAGGTAGTCGCACAACTCGCCATGTGTGAGTGTCAGGAGAGTCACCCCAGACTTGAGGTACTGCCGAGTGACTCAGGAGTTGACTGGTCTGGCACCTTCAGAAAGCCCCTACTCTAGTGGCTGATGACATGAGTATCGACCCTCCGATTCCACTTGCTGGCGCCAGTGGTAATCTGTCATTATGTATTACCATGATTGCGCACAAGCAGGGTGAGCAGGGTTTGAGGCCGAGGTCAGACGGAGAGTGCCTCTGTGCGGCGCGAGTAGTCAGTGCGTGGACATGGCAGTTCAGTGCAGCCAGCCCAAGCGGGGAAAACAATATTTATCGGAACCGTTACGTGAGAAGCGCACCAAAACTGCCAGAAAGTACTCGCTCTCACTTCAGGTACTGACTGGACCCTGTAACCATCCATGCCGCCCTATAGGTGGCCCATGCACCATCTACATCAAGTAATTACTTGCCCTGCCCGGATCTGATGATCAAAGCTTGTCCCCTCCAAAGACTGCCACCAGATCAAGGACACCAAGCAAACAATTCAGCGACGGAGCATCCTCAGGACCAATTTCAGGACCCAACCAAAACCCTGCTAGGAAAGCCTGTACAAGTCTCTGATGTCAGCAACAAGCAACAACAGCTTAACCAGAAACCAGTTGGAGGCTTGCAGTGCACCGGCTAAACAGCAGAAAAAGCGTTGTGACAAGCGTTGTGACAGCATATCACACGGACCTGGATGTACAGCAACCCCGGCGGTCTGACCTGACCTAACCCAACCATGCCCAAAGGGTGACTTCTAATATGTGAGTAAGCACTAGCACACCCACATAGGAGAGACTCTCCACAAGCTGCTGTTAGGCACTGCCAGTAACATGCAACCATGCAACCATGCAACCATGCAACCATGCAACCATGCAACCGGGTCAAACGACCTCGCAACGTGCACAGCAAGAGGCATGGGCCTGTTGAGCACTTGCGATTGCTTAAGACGGGGTCCGAACGCCTCAGCTTCGTGAACTGCAGAACTTTCGGCAGTGACGATGCTTCGGTACAGAGCAAGCTATCCTCTTACGTCATGCAGCTGTCTCGCCTTGGCGTTGGAGCCTGTGGTGTTGCTGAAAGCAGGATACCGGGTAGTGGATGTCGTAATGTTACGAAGGACTGGCAGTTGATATGGTCCGGGCTGCCAGAGGGTCAGTCACGGCAACATGGGGTGGGCCTGTTTCTTAACTCGAAGTGGTCCCGTTGCCTAATCGACTGGTCTGCTGTCAGTGAGCGAATCCTGGTAGTCCGTGTGAGAATCAGCAGTGGGATAAACGCCTCAATCGTGGTAGCATATTCGCCGACTGATACCGAGTCCACCCCTGAGGAGGTCAAGGAAGCTTTCTACCTGCAGTTGGAAGCTATCTTGGCAGCGCTGCCTTCCAGGGACATGCTAGTCCTTCTGGGTGACTTCAACGCCCAGGTTGGCACTGATCCAGAACCGTATGGGGGTGTTATGGGGCCTCATGGCTTTGGGAAGCAGCAGCCTTCAGGGAATGGTGAGCGACTCTTGCAGCTGGCTGGTGCCTTGAACCTTCGCTTAGCCAACACCTTCTTCAAGCACAGCAATTACCGGACTGCTACTCACAAGATGGTTAATAGAAACAAGCAGGATGTGCTCAGGGTCATCGATTACATAGCTGTCTCCAAGCGGTTCATGTCAAGTGTGACAGACTGCAGGGTCTTTCGCAGCTTTGATACAGGTGGCTCTGATCATAGAATGCTGGTGCTTACGATGCGCCTCCGCTTGTCAGTGGCCAAGCAGCACAGTGCGAAGGGACAGCCAGCACGGCCCTATGACTGCAGCCGGCTGCAAGAATCTGCAGCAACTCAGCAGTGCTTTGAGCTGGCAATGTCTAACCAGTTCAGCTGTCTGGTAGGGGCTCAGTTGCAGAGCGCACAAGACGAATGGACACAGCTAACAGCGGCAGCCAGCCAAGCAGCCCATAAGGCTGGTCTAAACCTCAAGCCTCAGCAGCGGCGCCGAGATTTCGCTATATCCGATGCGACCTTGCAGAAGATTGAGCGGAAACATGCAGCACATGCAGCGGTGCTGTCCTCTCCTAATGATGCTACCAGGGCAGATTACAGGGAGGCCAATAATGCTGCTAGGCGAGCGGTTAAGAAGGATCAGGAGCGGTACTTCAAGCAGCAAGCGCTGTTTGCGGAACATGCTCTAAAAGCTGGTAATCTAGCCGTGTTCCACAAGCATGTCCAGCGGATCTTCAAGGAGCAGCAGGGCAGTAGCTCTGCTGCTCCTACAGCTGTGCTAGGGGGTGCTGATGGCAAGCAGCTGTTCCAAAGCAGGGAGGAGGTGGTGAAGTGCTTTGCTGAGCACTTTGCTGATGTCCTCAACTGCCCTGCCAAGCTCGACCAGCAAATGCAGCAGACCATTGAGGAGTTAGTGCAGAAGATGGAGGCAGGGCAAGGTGCAAACCAGCAGAGTGAAGCAGCAGCTCAGCCACCTACTGTGCAGGAGGTTGAAGAAGCTGTCTTTGCCTGTCGTAATGGGGCAGCTCCTGGGGTTGATGGTATCGCAGCGCCTATGCTAAAGCTCAGTGGGACCATGCTGAAATGGTTGCACAGGGTCATTGTGGCGGTGTGGGAGTCAGGGAAAGCGCCAGTGGAGTGGAAACGTGCACTGTTGGTGGCACTGTATAAAGGCAAAGGAGAGCGCAAAGTGAGAGATAGCTATAGGGGGATAAGCTTGCTAAGTATACCGGGGAAGGTGTATGTCTTGGTCATTTTGACCAATTACCAATTACCAATTACCAAATTTTGGCTAAGATCAGTTCTCATATCGATGCACAACTGCTTGATAACCAGTCTGCTTTTAGGAAGGGGAGGGGTCTCACTGATGCTCTGTTCACCATACGCCAGGTCATCTCTAAGTCTGTAGCATTCGATCAGCCTCTATTCATGGCTTTTGTGGATTTGCGTAAGGCATATGATTCTGTACCGCGAGACACGCTATGGCGCATCCTGCATGTGTACGGGGTACACACAAAGCTGATAGAGTTGCTGATGGACTTGCATACTGGCACACAGGCTGCTGTTAGGATGGGTGGTGTGGTGTCTGAGTGGTTTGATGTGCATGGCGGGGTGCGGCAGGGATGTGTCATTGCTCCCTTGCTGTTCAACATCTACATGGACTTTGTGGTTCGGCAGGCAATGGCTCAGATGCCGGAGGGATGTGGGGTGAAGCTAGCCTATCATGCAGATGGGAAACTTGAGCGTGATGGGTGTGGTAGTGGTGGGTGTGTGGAGCTGTTGTCTGTTCTGCTGTATGCAGATGATATGGTGTTGCTAAGTCCCAGCAGGGAGGAGTTGGTGGTCATGCTGCAGGTGATGGACAAGGTTGCTGCTAGTCTTGGGTTGCGCATCAATGCAAGCAAGACTGAGATCCTGTCCATTGACAAGGATTGGAAGGAGGGGGATGTGCCAGTGCAGCAAGGACCAGAGGTGGTTATCAGTGAGGGTGTGGTAAAAGAGGTGTCACAGTTCAAGTACTTGGGAAGTGTGCTTGTGACTGATGGCAGGTTGGATGTGGAGTTGAATATCAGGAGGGGTAAGGCTGCGGGGAGGTTTAAGCAGTTTGAAAAGATGTGGGGTACCAAGCATCTGTCATTGGCTACGAAGGTGAAGTGTTACAAGGCATATGTGTTGCCAATTCTGCTGTTCGGGAGTGAGTGTTGGTCCCTGACCAAAGTGCAATCGCAAAAGCTTGAGCGGGTGCACTCTAGCTGCCTTAGGAGCATCCTGGGGGTCAGGCTGTCAGATCGGCACACCAATGAGCATATCAGGAAATCATGTGGGGTAGCCACCTTGTCAGCATACATCACAGCAAATAGGCTGAGGTGGCTGGGGCATGTGGGCCGCATGGAGGAGGGCAGGTTGCCGCATACTGCGTTGTTCTCTTCATTACATGGTGACATGACGAGGCCAGTGGGTAGGCCTCGCCATACCTGGGAGAAATGCGTGTGTGCAGATCTGAAGGTGCTTGGTCAAGATGAGGGGAGCTGGGAGGCTTCATGTCAGATTAAGAGTGCTTGGAGGAAGAGGTTGTGGGATCTTACGCACCCTTGGGAAAGCCAACGGTTAGTGAGGTGTAGAAGGCGCACTAAGCAAGCTATTGATAAGCATGTGGAGCGCTATGTGGTGCCTTTCAGTGGCTGGGAGGATGGTGGTTCACCAGTACCTAGGTGGTGGGAGCCACCTCCAGCCCCTACTAGGGTGGTGCTTGATCCTGCTGCCTCCCCGCCACCCATGTGTGATGGAAGTGGAGCAGGTTTTGGGTTTTAGTGGTGGTGTTTGTTTCCCCTTGGTGTGCACGCCGTTGCATCTAGCCTCAGCTTGTGTGTGGCAAATCCACCATCGGTTGTGTGGCTTCGTGATTGTGATCAGGAGCCTTGTGTTTATGGCCTAGGTTTGTTTGGCCATTGGCATTGCTGGTCTTGCGTTTTGATTGATTGATTGATTGAGTGCACCAGCTAAACAGCATATATAAATGATCAAACAGATAACACTTGGCGACCATACCAATTGTTGTGACAGCAGGTGGCGTGTATGGCCCTGTAAAGGACTACAGCACCCCCTGGTTAATAACTGGTCTGCCCACGACCCCACCCTTCTCCAACACTGAGGCTAGGCTACCTACTACTTTCTGTGACAGCTGCCAGCATGTGGCGCGTGTGGCTGCCGTACAAACCTCCATGGTGTGGCTACCGCCAAGGAGAGGGGTGGGGTCTGAAGTAAGCACGTAAGCACTTGCACGCCCACACACGAGCAACATCCCACAAGGGATCCAAACAAGCTCAGTCGCTGGTATGCATTGCAAACCACCCTATTCCCATGGACCAACAAAACTGCAGCAACCCATACTTGGATAAACGTCCCACACAGCATTCTTGGGCCTTTCAATGGTCAATGTTGTAGTGATACATGCACTCCAGCACCTATATTACATGACAGGCCTTGAGCAATGTTAGTGTCATAAAAACCTGCATGCACCCCTGCTTAGCATAGTCACACTGATCCAATCCCTGGGCCGGTCGCCACAGAGCTGGGCATAGTGGCAATGGAAGACCTGCAGCCCAAAGGAGGGCTACAGAGCTGCATGCTGGTCTCCCACCTGAGGGGCTGCAATTGCCGGAGGTGAGAGCACTTCCCCCTGTGGTGTAATGAGGCTTCCAGGAGATAGTGCGCTAACCCCTACGTGACAATGGTTCTGCCATGTCTCCTGCTAGCAGATATTAGCCTACCCATGAAGGTATAATCCTG
Organism: Pseudopediastrum boryanum; assembly: GCA_963556185.1. NCBI lineage: Eukaryota > Viridiplantae > Chlorophyta > Chlorophyceae > Sphaeropleales > Hydrodictyaceae > Pseudopediastrum > Pseudopediastrum boryanum. The sequence goes on along the minus strand of OY744502.1, from coordinate 5,569,118 downwards.
AAAGGGAACGTGGCCACGCTTGCAGGCCATTGTCTCTGCTTGCCCCAGATGACCAATGCTTAGGCAATAATGCAGCCACAAGCTGGCTTGGCCGACTGATACTGCGCATCCTCCTGCACCTCCTGTATGCACTGCTGCAGCCGCTGCACTACCTCGGCCATGGAGGGGCGGGAGGTAGGCTCCTGAGCCCAGCAGTCCTGCAAAATGACAAAGGAAACCCAGGAGGGAAGAGCACCACGTTGAAGGTGGATAACGCTGGGCTACCCATATGTACTATCCTCTGCTGAGGGCCGGAGCTGGCTGGGTGGTGATGAGAGACAGTTTTCGGGTTAAGCAAAGACTGCTGTAACTCCTATCTGACATTGCATGTAATCTATGTTCACCTGCCTGTACTGGGTTGTGATTTTGCATCACTAACCGGGCTAGGGGTCAGGGTCTAGGATTTAGGTCAGGGTTCAGCATGGGGTGTCTCCTTACCATGCCACCCTTGGCAACCCTTACAGCAGGGATGATACACAATTCCACATGAGCTCTGCAAGTACCTTTTACTGCAGTAAACTAGGAGGTGAATGCCGCTGTAACCGCACACAGGGGTGCTCATGAGTTGCCCTCACCATATGTCATTGACTAGACACATGCTACAATCACCGTGCTGTTTCTTCCTCTAAACTTCATTGCCTCTTTTGGTTTAGGGGGTTAGATTGGGGGTTGGGCGCCCAGGTTGGCGGGTTTCAACATGTTTTGACATGCCACACCTACATGCCAGCAAATGCCCCACATGCTCCTCCCGAAGCTAGCACGTCTCTGAGCACATCCCTATCCGCTTCTGACACAAAGAGGAGTCGTATCGTTGATTGGGGTTATCACTCAGTGTCCATGGTAACGTCTATGGTACCGTCAATGATGGGTAAGTGCTACTACTACTCGGTCACAGGAGCCAGCATAGGGTTTCAGCCAAGACTCACTTGTATGAGCTTGATGACAGAAGGTGGAAGTTTGTTGTTGATGGGTGGGCGGTACCCTGTAGCCACCTTCCCAGCATATGCAATGACCTCCTCAGGGTCTCCCTTGATTGAGATCGCCATGATGGTCAAGTAGCGCTGAACCAGCTGGTATAAGATCATGCCAAAGCTGAACACATCAGCCTGCAGTAAAACAGAGTTATAATTTCTACTTCTCATGACACCGTATGCCTACCAAAGCAAAACTGCCATAGGCTTTACACGTCAAGCTGGGACACGACTGGCACGTCTTTGCTGCAAGCAGCCACAAGAAGCACACGTGATAGGATGGCATGATCAACAGGTTGAATAGGGAAGTGCGAGGTTGATGAGTGAGAAACGGGTGCAGAATGCAGACCAGGAGCAGCATTAAAGTTTAGACAAGCCCAGGCCTGCACATGATAGATAAGCTCCAGGGGCAGTAGGAGCTTATACTGCCTCAAAACATAGTCCACGTGAGGCCGGGAAACATGTGCTTTGTGTCCGAACCTAACCCAAATAGTAAGGCAAAAAAAACAGCAGCTCAAGACTCAGGAATGCCACCAGTGGACCCGGAATGAAACCCATGTGCAGCTTCCCCCTGTCATTCCATGAGGAAGTTACCAAGTTTTTATGGCAGAACCCACCGGAGCTGCACTGCAGTACACCTGTGCCTGCTACACACAGCCCTCTGTTGCCTTAGCTTCTTAATGTACTGCTTAGTGCCCCAGCTGCCATGCACATGTAACTCTCTGTCTGACCCCATTATAGTACAAACCACCACAAGACCAAATCCTTAGCAATGATGTACTATGCAGTACCCAGCCGCCTGTATCCTGGGCAAGCAGCCATCATGCATGCCGTACCTTCTCCACAGACAATTCCTAGCGGTAGAATAGACGTTAACCCCATCAGAACTCAGCAAAGTCCAATTCCTGCCTGCAAAAGCACTTCTAAGTTGTAACCAATAGATGATAGCACATGCCGTACCTTCTCATTGTACTGCTCCTCTCTGAACACCTCAGGTGCCATGTACATATAGCTGCCAGTCTGCCCCGTGAACTGCACAGGAGGTGCTGCGCCACTGCTTGGGCCTTTGGTGGTGACGCTGCCCACTCCAGCAGACCATGAGCTGGTGCGTGATGAGGGGTGCCGAGTGATGGCGTCATCCAACCTGGCACTCCAGGACTTCTCCATAGCACTAAGGTCACAGGACGAGCATGAAAACAACAGGGAATAAGGTGTTATGGAGCTAGCCCATGTGTTACGCTGCTTGCTCTATTTATTATTGATAAACATGGATTGAGTCTGGCACTCCAGGAGTTCTCTCGAGCACTGAGATCACAGGACAAACAGGAGAAGCATGGAACACTACAATGAATGACAATGAACGACAATGAATGACAGACATTTACGAGTCAATGGGTATTTTCAATGATCGTGCCTGAGCTGAGGGCACCATGTCATTCCTACACTAAGGGGCCCTCCCTCAACCACATGCTGGAGATCAACATACAACCTTTTTGCGTAGCTCTTTCTCTTTCTCTTTGTCTCAAAGCTTCTGCATCATTTAACAAAAGCCCATGCAGAAGCTCCAGAGGGGCTATAGCTGTCTGTAACCCAAGCTCCACATGGACCAGTGCACAGCTCGAAAAGGTATCACTTGCTATAGCAAAAGCCCCCTTTCCCCTTTCCTATGCAGGACCATCCTGTCCTGCCTCATCGCTCAACCACAGCTGGAAGCCCCGCTGGTTGCTAAAAGTTTCAACCATAGTCCAGACCACAAAACCTTGCTGTAGCTTTGTTATATCCGAGCTTCTTTTGCCAGGACCCGTGTGCAGTTCAAGAAACTTGCCGTAGCAAGGGCCCCCCTTTTCCTTCCTATGCAGGACCCCGCCGCCTCATCACATAACCCTAGCTGGAGGCATTGCTGGTTGATAGAAAAGTCGACCATGATCCAGACCACAAAGCATGTGCTAGGTTGAGTTTGTAGTCTCTATGGGCACTATGTTTGCAGTAGCACTCACGATAGTTGTGGTGGCTGTTTCAGCAGGGTTGATCTTGTCCTAAGGAGATGATGCTTCTCCATGCGAGTGTCCACCTTCTTGCTCAGACCAAAGTCAGCAAGCTTGACCAGCCAGTGCCCATCCATCTTTTCTGCATCTACATAGCACGAAGGGATCAATTTAAGAATGCGTGCTCAAACCAGCAGCTGTCAGTAGAGCAACATATGCCAGGTTGTCACAGTCCAGGGACGTACTAGCAATCGTGTCATGGCTGTGTGATAGAAAGCGTAATGGTTCAAAGAACTGTCACTGCAAGGACACCACTTACAAAAAGCCACAACACAATAGATTTGCCGCTGAAGAGGGTGTAAGAGTTATGCAACAAAATAGCATGTGCACAGGCCTGCTGTGAAGTACTGCTGTGAAGTACATTGAAGGCTCTATGAAGTATTTTGAAGGCTGCAGTGCAGATGAAGCCACCAAGCCATTGGCCATGACCACATGAACAAGGTGCTGTGAGAGATCTGAGTGTGCTCAATGTTTCAAGCCCAGCATACTTACACTTCAGCAGCACATTCTCCAGCTTCAAGTCACGATGGATGACCTGCAACAGCAAGACAACCAGATCACCAAACATGCATACCTATCTATAGCTAACATGGAACCCTTTGAGGGGTCGTCCAAGCAGGTGAAGAGACTGATGCCTACAAGCTTCAAGCTGCCATGGCTGCATCCAATGTGTGCAGATACGACATGTGCATATAATGATCTCCAAAACCCAGGATTCTTCCCCGACGACCACCCCTTTGAACCAAAAGCAGGGAGTGGCCATTGTCACAGGCAAATTTTCAATAAAATTTTCTATAGATAGGCAGTTTTTTTTACAGACATCCATGGTTTTAGTTTTTTACATAGATTACCGTAGCACCAAGCCATTGTCCCCAGGCAGCTGTTCAAAAGGACAAACATCCATTCAAGGGTCTGGCTGCTGACGAGCAGCTACAGGTCGGAAGGTTCTGCCCCTTTGGCTTACCATGGGATTTGCTGTGTGCAGGTAGTTTAGCCCCTGGGCGATCTGCAAGCACATGTCCAAGGCATCTACTAGTGTGTACGCATGACGTCGCCCATTTGCCATCATGTCCTTGATCACCAGTTGGTGAATTGTGCCACCGCCCATATACTCCTACATTAAGATGAAACAGGAACCTGAGCAGAGAGTGTGAACAGAAATACTGAAACGACAGGAAGAATAAAACGCCGACGATTAAGTTGTGGAGTCTTGTGGTTAAGATTTGATGGCCTGAAAGCATGAAGAGCATTGGGGGGGGGGGGGGGAGGGGGCAGGCTGGCAATTTTGGACCTCCTGACCAATTCCTGAGCAAAAGGGTATAGGGCGCTAGTCTCAGGGTTCCTCTATCCGTTTCTGCTTGACGTTCTTCTATCCATTCCTGCTGCACTTCTATCATGGCGTCTTTCCGCCCCCCCACCCCCCCGCCCTCCCCTCCCCCCCACCACCACCACCTGGAGAATCAACTCCATGGCAGCTATGAAAGCATCAACATAAGTGCAGCATCTCCAGGAGTTTTTTAACTCACTGAAATCACAGGACGGACAGGAAAAGCATGGAACATACTCTTACGGTTCCATGGGCACCGGGCTAGTGAGATACTGGTGAGATACTGCTGCCACTTCGACCCCCTTGACACCATTCTGCAGCCCTGCTTACCCGCACCATGTAAGCCTCTAGTTCAGGGGTTTTGGGTTTACCTTCTATTTTAATACCTATATCAGCCCCAATCGTATCCTTACCTGGTACCCGGCTTGAGATACTGGTGAGGTGCTGCCGCCACTTTGACCCCCTTGACACCATTCCTCAGCCCTGCTTACCCGCACCATGCAAGCCTTTAGTTCAGGGGTTTTTGGGTTTACCTTTCATATCAATACCTATATCAACCCCAATCATATCTTTACCTGCACCATGTAAGCCTCTTGTGCATTAGCATCTTCTAGCTGGCCCACCCCTACCAGGTCCACAATGTGCCTGAGAGGGAAGCAGCAGCGGGGGAACAGCAGCAACGGAGGAGGGGGCAGGTGTCAGCAAGGACAGCAGCAGCAAATTAACAGCAGCTGAGAAAGAGGAAGAGGACGGGTGTGACACCAACTAGCAGCAGCAGGAAACAACAACGACAACAACAACAGCACCAGCAGCAGCAGATGAACAGGAGTAGGTATGTGTCACCACCTAGCAGGAGTGGCACCTCGTTCTGACAGGTGGAGGAGGCACTGATTGTGGATACTGCTAGAATCAGTCTGCATGCAGGGCTTCAGTGTCACATTCTACCAGCAGCAGAGTCCCATTTAGGAGCGGCTTAGGCAGCCAGAGCCTAACACATTGAACAAGAAGGTGCTCCATGAACTGGGCGCGTTGGTTAGCACCTCTGACATTTCCCTTACTGCCATCACATTGTTGCCATGCCTCGCAGCCCATGCAGTACAAACCCCTTTGCCTTCAAGACTGTCAGAAAGTAGGAGACTGTGCCATATGCTTAACCATGGACAGACGTTTACGCCCAGAGCTTGTAAACAGCGGCAGCATTTGCTTACTTGTGTTTGAGCTTGCGCATGAGAGCTGCTTCTCCTGCAAACATGCGCATGTCCTCTGGATTGGATGTCATCTCAGGTTTCAACCTCTTAACTGCCACCATCAGCTTGGTCTCAGGGCCAGCAGTGTACCTGTGCATGGAGGGGGGAAAGCACAGAAGCAGGTAACATCACCTCCGATGTCTGGACTGGGAGGATGGTTTTGCACACAATTAGGAAACACAGAGAGGCAGTGCAGGAATGCAAAGAAGCAGTTTAGCTTAGCACCTAGTAACGTCACCTTCTGTGTCTGGACTGGGAGGATACTTGTGCAGGGAGATAGCAAAATACCAAGAGGCAGCGTTTCAGTACTTAATGACATCCCCATTGATCCCTCTGGATGTCTGGATTGGCATGTCCGATTGGGAGATAATCTTAGCATATACATAAAATAGATCACTGCACAGCTCTCGGGCCGTGCAGCACCCGCCACATGACTCCAACCAGTTTGTCAGTGTGTGTTTGTTAGTTAGTGTTAATGTAATCTTAGCATCTGGGGAAAGAAGTACACACATATTGTTTTAAGTGCTGATCAACAACTGTGATGGCTGTTAAAGGGACCAGAATTTATGGAGAGACATCTCTTGCAGCTGGCTGGTTTCAGCAGGCAAGCAAGACATGTAAGCAACATTGATCGTACACAAGAGCTTTTCTCCTACAGTGAAGCTGTGCAGGCTTCAGGCTTGCATGACCGCAGTGCCTAAGGTGCATGTCAGTTCTGCAGCACAAACAGCTTCAAAACGGATCCTCGCATCCAGGGACCAGCAGCAACAGCAAGACAGCCAACAGAAGCGATTGGAATGTCAAAGTTGATGGTGGTCAAGATTGTAGCATGGGATGTACAACGGCATGACGTAGAGTTATTCGTAAACTGTAGAAAAGTGCAGGGCTGTCCTTGCACCCCCCACACCACACAGCAACTTGCTCAGTGAACATCAAGCATGACTGCATGAGAGATGCAGATCGAGTGGCTGTTGTTACTAATAGACTAGGTTTGGCTTGGGCAGGATGCCATGGGTTAGCCAATGGCATGTAAGCCCAACTGCGGCATGCACAGCTAGTGAACACATTCAGCCTGCCTTGCAGTTGCCAGGGGATGTGCATATGCGGCTTACCATGCTAGCTCAACGCTGGCAAAGGCACCCTCTCCGAGCTTCTTGATGGGCTGCAGCTCTTTTGGAGGAATGTAGCTGTCCAGCTGCATGTCCCGCAAGGTCTTGAACCTACTGAGGGCGCTATTGCCAGCCTCAAGAGCTTTTGCCGCAGTTTTCCAGCGATCGGCTGCGCCGCCGGACGGAACCATGACAATCGGTTCGATCGGCATTTTGCAGTATCACAGACTATTCTACCAATGAAGAGCTAGCGCGCAGGCCAGGGTCGACCCCAGGAACGTGACTCTGTCGCCAATGTATCAAATATCTGGGAACAGTTCACACACGTTTTCCGGCAGGACTAAGGGATGCCTATATAAACACTTGACGTAGTCAGTAGCCGCATTGCCATCAAGTTAGCCGAAGCCAGCAGGCTGCCGCGTTGGCAGCTTGCAATGCCTTGGAATTTTTGAGGTCGCAAGGCACGACAAGCTACAGGATCAGGTGGCTGAGGTCTTTTCAACAGTAATGTGCAAGCTTACAGAGTCAAAACACTTCGGAAAATCGAAGCAGCAATGAAAGATCTTTAGTCCCTGCTGGGTGACCCTGCAGGTGACAACGGCCCATGGCGTGCACGTGGATCGGGCCACTTCAACTGCATTGGTTGTAAGGATGCACTTAGAACGTAAAAGAACTTGCTGCGGCGTGATCGGTGGCTATGCGTATCTGGGTGCTTGTTCATGTGGCTAAGCAGATATCTGCTCTCATGTCAGCCCATGCTATTGCCATTTGAGCCTGAGCATTTGAGCCTCCAGTGCATTCATGCCATGTTCAGCGGATGGCACCGTGCCTAGACGTAGGTACGGTGCAGTCTAGACAATAGTTCCGTTCGCACCTTGGATGCCACAAGTGGTATGCGTTGTAAGCCTTGCCATCTCTGAAGTCGACCACTGTGCCATTGACCTTGCGCAACCACCAGTTTACCATGGCTGAGGTGACGCCTTTCAATGGCATGTGCTTCACGTATGCTTTTGTGACCCTTGTCACGGGGTCAGTTTTTATAGTCCAGGAAGCGCCCCACATGCTTCTGTAGTCTTGGTGCGTTTGGGTGGCAATTTTCAGGAAGCAGGAATCAAAGGCTAGACTTTGAATTAGCCTTGAGCACCTGGCTGCCTGGCTGCAAGCTAGTCATGGAGGTGGTGGTGGAGTGGCCCACTTGGTGCGTTGGGGTGGACTGTGGTAATTTTCAGGAAGCAGGAATCAAAGGCTAGACTTTGAATTAGCCTTGAGCACCTGGCTGCCTGGGAACAAAAAGGGACAAGGCTCAAACCTAGTAATAAGCTGGGAAGCAGTGAGAGCCGATAGGGCATCTCATAGTGTCGCTGGTCATTGTGCAATCGCTGTTTCAGTGGCATTGCTGTGGTGAGCAGTACTGCAAAGGGTTTGCTGCTAAGAAGTCTCAACAGGTGAGTGTCAGCCATAGTTCATGTAGGTTGTGTGCGTGCACTCAAGCCAGCAGTGTATGCTATGTTTGCTTGGCTGCCATGCGCTAGTCGTGTGATAACGAGTACATTCTGCGATGGTCAAACAATGTGTTGCCATGTGGGTGGTCACTTTTGGTCCTCAAAGCTGTTTTGCTTGCTGTTAACAGCTCGTTATCATGGTGAACCTGCAGTCCTCAGAGCTGCCAGGGGATTAATAGGTTAATCCTGGGATTTACATAGGCATTATGAGGATCAACTGTGGGATTAACGGATTAACTCAGGGGTCTGTTGGTAGGGACTTGGTGCGTTGGGGTGGACCGTGGTAATTTTCAGTCCACAGTCCATCCGACAGCACCAATGACCCCCCCCCCCCCCACCCCCACTCCACCACTTCAACAACTAGCTTGCAGCCATGCAGTCAGGTGCCTAAGAATTTAAAGTCTAGCCTTTGATTCCTGAAATTCCCACAGTCCATCCGACAGCACCAATGAGTATGTAGTAAGGATTGCCCTGGGGGAGTCAAATTCCTGTGTAGTCTGTAGTAAATTGTAGTAAAACACGCATCCTGAGCATACAAAACATGAAAATCATGATTCTGCCCTTACTACAAGCAACTACACAACCATCTGGACGGCTCTGAAAATTGAAACATGCATTAGCAGTCGGCTGGCCTAGCAACTGGCAAGTCGCCATCCTCTATTAGCCCGTTGCCAATGCCGGCCATGGCACATTGCCATACAGTACAGACGACTACTAATACTAGAGCTGTGCGATGACGAGCCATAATGTCGATGAATAGGCTCATACGGGTCGATTTTAGGTGACGGCACCAGCACACAACTCGGCGCGGGAACTCCTCTGCTGGGGCTTGTTATCAACCAATATATGGTTGGCAGCGATCCTCACCGAAAACTTTACCTCTGGCAACACTTGAGACAGCATACTTCAAATGAAAGATGAGGCAGAAGGGGCAGCTGTCGCGCCACACTCCGCTGCCCGCTCAAACCGACACGGCTGGTGAGAAGTGACGTGACTCTGGCTGGCAGAAACCTTGACGCATGCCCTCGGCTGACCATGGCTCATGTGTCAATCCCTCAGCGCCTTGTGCATGCTTTACGTCCGGGCATAGAGGTCTGGCTGGGCCGTTTCCAGCCAGCCCTTGACAACGAATCCAAAAGACCCTTTGGCCAAATACCAATCAGTCGTGTTATACATGAAAACATATGTATGTTGATTGATTTATTAGTATGCATGGTATACTTGGTCCTCTCACCAGAAAGATTGAAGCACCGCGTCTGGGCTGGAACACATGTCACATCCTATGTTCCCCACAATACATTGCTCCTGATTAGGGATGGAATCGGTCATTATGCTACAGCAATTGCACATGTAAGCATCGCCCACAATTGGTACCATCTTTTTCTGGGGCTCTCTCGGGACGGCTCTATCACCCAGATCCATGTGTTTGATATATCGGTATCTATGAAGATGAAGCATAAATGAAGAGATGAGACTGGGTTTTCCCAACCAGAAAACCTTACAAGAGCCCTGCCTCCACCTACCAAGAGCACACACAATCACAAAACATACAAACACTTTGCTCCGGCACCGAGATTGAGCCCAATGATGGTTCCATGTCAGCAGCATGTCCCATTGGCTGAAGCAAATGCTCACACCTTGCAAACAAACAAAGGAAGGTCTATGACGAACACTTATTGGATGGGCTCAAACACATGTCAATCCCTCTTGTAGTACGCATGTAGTGCAATGAAGCCCCCAGCAAGAAGCGCTTCAGCTACATTGCTGCAGCAGGGTGCTACCAACTTGTCAGCCTGCGCATCACCTAGGGTTGCGAACACCCTCCAACCTGACCTCGTACTTCTTACCCATTTCTCGCTGACAGCCCGACTTCGCCAGATATGCCCATCGTTGTGAACCTTCCCAGAAAAGAATCACGCGCGTGCTCGCTGCAGCTGCCCAAGTCTCGCCTAAGGCAGGTACTAGGACCCCACTGCTTGCTAAGCCCTCTCCTCGATCGCCTCCTGTGCCTTCAGCAAGACCGCCTTTGCCTTTGTCATCTCCACCACTAATGCGGGTCGTCACCTGCGTAAATAAGCCAAGAGGCAAACTCCTGAGGTATGATGATCATGTGGAGCTAGCTTCTATGTACTCTGCTGTATGCCTTTGGATCACTAGCCCAGTGTATAAGGAAGAAGAAGTACAAGTGCAACACTGTCGCAGACACAACCAGCAATAACATGGAAAGCCCACCAATGTCCTGCCGCCTTCCACCTGTTATCACCTACTGCATTTCTGGCTAGCCCCTTGTATGTGTATCCATCTCCTGTCCCTCCCCCCCCCCCCCCGCCCCCCTTCATTTCCCCCCATGCCAGCACATGCCCCAACTCCCCACATTCCCAGCTCTTTCTACGCTCACCCTGCAGCTCTAATGCAGGTCGAGACCCACTACAGACACATGCAATGCTTCACAGGATGCCTCCTTCAATGCCATGTAGACGGCCTTACACTTACGTGTATGCCATTTGATCCCATTCCTGCACCCCCTTTTGTTACATTTGCCCTCTGCACCCTGCCTTCTCCTGTCCACCTGCTATCATACACCACTGGCACTTCTGTTCTCTTAAGCACACCCACAACAATGTTGGATTCACTGAACCTCGCCGACCTATATGCCCTCCTCATGCATCTTTCTCTTCCTGCCCTCCCCCCTCCCCCTTCCTCTTCCCGCATATCCCATCTCACCTGGTAATACTCACACCAGCCGCGCTGCTCCCTTTGTAACAGCCACAGCCATTATCATGCAGCCCCACTATAGCTCAACCACTATGCCAGCATGCATCCTCATGCATCTCTCCCTCTTGTGCCCTTTCCCCACTTCCTGCCCTCTCCCCGCCCTCCGTCCTTCTTCCCCACCCGCTTCCCCATCCACTCCCCTCTCTTCGCCCTCTGACCCCCTGCACCACCCTCCGCCCCCTTCCCCCTCCCCGCCCTCCGTTCCCGCTCCCATGTCCTCCCGCTTCCTCGGCCTTCAGCCCCTCCCCACCCCCACCCCCTTCCCTTTGCCCGCCCTCCACCCCCTTCCCCAAATTCCACCCCCCTTTCCCCACCCTCAAAACCCCTTCCCCACCCCTTCCAATCCCCCCATCCCCCGGCCTCCTTCCCACCAAGTATTCACCACTGCCCCTCCCATTGCCAATGCCATGCAGCTACCACCTACTTCAACCCATTGCAAACCAGACGTTTGCATCCCTCCCTCTCCTAGACCCCGCCCTGTTGGCTGCTGGCCTATGCTCAGGTCATTACCCACTAACACCAGGGGCTAGGTTTTTATTCCCTCCCCCCCCCCCCAAAGCCCCCTTTCCCCCCACCTGGTTCATATACACCACCTCCACTCCCCTAGTCGTGCGCCCCTCTCCTGGACCCCCCCCCCCCAACTGCCCCCCTTTCCCCGTCCCTCACGCCCCCTTCCCCCCAACTGGTTCATATACACCACCTCCACTCCCCTAGTCGTGCGCCCCTCTCCTGGACCCCCCCCCCAACTGCCCCCCTTTCCCCGTCCCTCACGCCCCCTTCCCCCCACCTGGTTCATATACACCACCTCCACTCCCCTAGTCGTGCGCCCCTCTCCTGGACCCCCCCCCCCAACTGCCCCCCTTTCCCCGTCCCTCACGCCCCCTTCCCCCCACCTGGTTCATATACACCACCGCCACTCCCCTGCTCTCAGCCACTGCCATTGCCTGTTGTGCCATTACTGCTAGCAACCGAGCACGACGCCCCATATCCGGCCAATCTTGACGGAAGTGGAACGTCACACTATCTATCACCACCAGTACCACCTGCAGCACCACATGGACAAGCACCGTATGCCTTAGCTAGAAAACACATTATTACCTTTCATAATATGCCATAGCAAAAAGTCCCACAGGCCCCTCACCTCAACCCGTTATAGCTAAGAATGCACACCTGAAATGTTTGCTTGACAGTGAGGCTTAGGTCCGCAGGTGTTAGTCCATGGTACAGGGGGTCGTTCTTGCTAGCGCCCTGTAGTGTTATGGGTCAGCTCTTGCATTTATCTGTTGGTTCTCAACACAGCATCAGCTAGGCGAGCCCAGTACGTTGCAAGGCTTTACATGACTAACTCTAACCATCTGCTGACTTGCCAGCCACCGGATTGCTATTAGAAACAGCAAGAACTTAAGGCGTGCCTGCACACAAGGCAGCTATGTTGAAACGGCCAAACACACCGGTTGGAACACCCAAACACCCTAAACGACCAAAGAAAGGTCGTGGGCTTCTGGCAAGAGACTATGCCCCCCCCATGGTCCCACCCCTCAGAGATAGGCACTATGGGCACTTCGATGAAGCAACAGCAGCAGGAGCAGGTGTGCGATTGGGTATCATCACCATGTTCAGCTGCCTTGCCATACTAGGAAACCCATATTTCCATTTCTTCGGCACGTCAGGCGTCCTCCTGACACATCTCCAAGGCTAACTGTCCCCTTCCAACACACTTGGGCAGTTGCTGCGTTCCCATGGACTCCCCCTTCGCCTCTCCCCCTTCTGCCCTTCTCACAGCTCATTCCCCCGCTTTAAGCATCCCTTGGCCCTTATCCCACCCAGACCCTCCTCCCATCTCCTGCACATATTCCGCCACCCCTATCCTACCCGTTCTGCACTTATTGGCCCATCCCCTTCCCATTACCACTTTCCCTCTTGGTCCCATTTCTTTAGCCCCGAGCCATACCTTCCTCCCAACCTTCCCATGGCCCCTCTCCAGACCCCTTCACGCCCCCAGCCCCCACATTCTCCCTCCCCTCTCGAGCCCATTCCCCCAGGCTCCCACCTCCCTCCCCTCCGTGCCCCTCCCTCCCTGTCCCCTGCTCCTCTCACCCCCCTTTTCCCTCACCCCCCTTTCCCTCCCCCTCCCATATCTACCCCCCAGCGCCCCCACCCTTTTCCCTCCTCATCCCGCACTCATTCCCCCACCCCCCATCTTCCCCCCTCTGACAACCCTTCCCACACCTTCACCCCTCCCCTGCCACCGCAATCTCCCCCGGGCCAAGTCTTTTCTCTGTTTCTGGCCCCTTTGCCCCTTCAAAACCAGTCCCAGTTTCCCGTCTTCCACCTCTTCTCCGATCCCGCAATCTGAACACTTGCTCCCAGTCCCGCATTCCCCCACTCCCTTGCTTCTGCCCCTGCAGCCGATCCTGCACCTCTTACCTGTGTGTGTTGCTGCAGCAGCAGGTGCAGAGCTCCCACGCCCTGCTCCCACGCTGTCCCAGCCCCCTCCTGCCCCCCCCTACCTGTGTGTGTTGCTGCAGCAGCAGGCCAGAGCCCCGCCATCCCCCACCTGCTCCCTCCCTGTCCCGGGCCCGCTAGCCCAGCCCCTTCCCCTCACCTCACACCTTACATGTGCGTGTTCCTGCATCTGCAGCTCCTGTATTCAATGAACCCTTCCCCACCTCTTCCCTTGCTGTATCAGCCCCCCCCCTCCCCCCCCCCTCCCCCCTCCTCCTCCCCCCCTCCTCCCCCCTCCGCCCCCCCCCCCTCCTCCCCCCTCCTATCGCCCCCTACCTGTGTGTGTTGTTGCAGCAGCAGGTCCAGAGCTCCCATCAAAGCCAGCTGCTGTGTGTGATCCGCCACCCTCAGGTGCAAGATGCTGGACAGCACGGCATCTACTGTGTAGCTCTCAGCCTGCAGAACACATAAAACAGCAGCAATACCAATCAACCCTAAGCCATCCAATCGAGTGACCCCTGACGATACCGCCTCAAGTCAGCTTGGACTAAGGTTAATGTACTTCAGCATGAGGCCTCCATATGCCCTTTCTGCTCTAAGAATTGGAATGGCTGGGGTGAAACCTCTTTGTAGGCTTTACGGTTCACAGCCGCACCCTTTTTACTTTGAAAATATGTTCATTAGGAAGTTCAGACCATTGTTGCTGCTATGCGTGCTATACATTTTACAACACATTTTTTCATTGTTCCTCTCTGCGTCATCTGCTGTGGTAGTGCTGACTCAGCACTACCAGCACTGCCAGCTTTTAAGCCACACACGCACTATCCAGTCAGAGATATATGGTCATCAGCAACAGTCAGTTATGAGCTTGAACAAGGCAACCTGGGTAGGTCTGCATGGTAGCAGGGCCAAGAGCATGTCATGAACCTCTCATCTAAGGAATCAGAACAAGGGCTGCTGCTGCTACTGCTTCTCCTCTTACAACCACTGCCATTGAATATAGCATTATGGAAAGGCCTAGTTTGCCACGCCAGAAATGGACTTGCCTCCACCTGTAAGCCAGCTAAAGGTGAAAGACAGCCCCCCTTGAGAAACTTCACTCAGGAAATGAACTCCTCCCAAACCTTCAGTTTACACATCAACACTCCGACCATAAATTAAAGGTTTGGGAAGAGTTTCCATGCATCCTGTGCTAGATCCCCCTTGATCAGGCAGGTAACACAAGTCCACCAGTGCAGGCTCCAGCACTGCATGACAAACCCTGCTTTCCTTGTCGCATCACTCTACCCTGCTTTTATTACCTGGACCCAACCTCTGAGTGCAGGCTTTTGAAAGCAGCAATCTATAACATTGCTCTCAGAACTACCTTGGCTAAGACATTCTTGGCTTACCGCTGCTCTCAAGGCATGGTCTCCTGATGCTGCTGCCTGTGCTTGTAGCTGCTGTTGTACTGCTGATGCCATGTCAACCACTCGGTCTGGCATGAAGGAGCCCTCAGTGTCTGCATGATCAGGTACATACACGTCACTAGTGTCACTAGTCACTGAGGTCACATACGTTACTACTACACACACAAGTGACTATTTGCATGATGTCCTAGGAGCCTCAAACAACCTAAGCCTGTCCTCTTGCAAAAGCAGTTAGTCTGCAAAATCCCTGAGCCGTCAAAAAGGAGCAACAAGACTACTGAGAGGCCTCAAATAAGCAAAAGCGCTGTTGCATGTGGCTTCAACTTTATACTGGATTGTTTTGTGTGCCCAAGTTGTTCACCCTTTATGAGATGTGTCCAGACTGTTGCCCGACATGGGGTCGTGTGAGTCCGGTTGTCATGGGTTGTGTGCTGCATGGTCTTGAATGACCTTATGGCATAACCAAATTTTGCACTTGTTTCACTAAAATCAAGTATTTAGAAGCACAGGCTAGATACGGGCCACAAAGCAGGGGGGCCTGTTTCAGTGAGTCACAAGGAGGTCCTGGACATACACGGGTTTTATCATAACACATATCTAAAGGAACGGCTACAGCTAGTCAAACACCTCTAAAGGAGCAGCTACTGCCTCATCACAACAGAATGCCAATTAGGAGCTCTGTCAGAGTCAAGGCACCATTTCAGACAAAGTCAATTGGCATCCCAACAAATCAGTCGTTGGAGTCCAGATGAGTCGTTAAAATGATTGCAGTGCATACTGTGCCGTAGCAGAACCCCACATGGAGTCAGGCTCTTTGGATGGTCACACGCCACATTGAAGCTCTTAGAACAGCGGCTCCGAAGCAAAAATAGCAGCGGGAAGCTTAACAAGAAGGTACTGATAAGCTCTAAGCCCTGCACCCAGAGAACATGGAAAGATCCCTTAACCAGGAAACCAGAGCCTTGTTCCTACCCGCAACTAGTTAGGGTCTCACCTCACCTATGTACAAGGTATGTCCTCCTGCTCCACCGAGGGCCTTGGGAATAAATGCATTCACAGCCAGCTGCATCCTGTAACCACCACCACAACCAGCAGCAGCAGCAGGCACACCAGGGTGAGTTCATTGCTTGCCACGTAGAGAGAGAAACGGAGTGGGTGGGTGCTATACATCAACCTGAGCCTTGCCAAAAACAATTTCTATCCATCTAAAAAAGGTTACAGGAATCCAACTTAAGATGTATCTTACATTAAAAATACAATTCTAACTTCCATTCATGTCTCCCATCTCCTGCTATATCTTCATACTATCAGCATGAAAACGCTTGATGGCCTCCATGCTCCAGGTACCACAAATATACATACAACTTTTCATATGCCCTCCATCCTTGACTACTGCAGGATTATAGTGCAGTCGGCCACGCATGCCTAGAGCAAAACATACCAATTCGACTGTATCCCCTTAGTGGCTGTTATCCTTCTGCTCATCCCCCATCAACACCCCTTCCAACCTCTTACCCCATCTGTGTCTTGCCAACACCAGCTACACCACCTGCGGCATTGAACCACTACTTTAGGACGGTGCAATGGTATGCCAATGGCAAAGTGCCATAGGCCCCACAGCTCAAGCTGTCAGAAAGACAAGGGGTGGAATAACAGACAAAATCAAGCTGTTGCTGGCCTATCATGGTCTGTGTCATCCTAAAGCTGCATAACAGCTGCTCCTCATCGTCCTGCTGCTGCTGGGAGGCTTACCCATTCCTGTGTTTTGCTGCGGCCGCTACTTGAGTGGCTTTTCATGCCCTTCCTGTTGCTGTCACGGCTGCTGCTGCTGGGCTGTCGTGGTCTGTTTCACACTGCAGCTGCATGATTGCAGCTCCTCCTCCTCCTGCTGCTGCTGGGACTGAGGGGTGGGGGCGTGGGGGGGGGGGAGATGGGGATGGGTTACCCATTCCAGTGTCTCCCTGCTGCCGCCATCTCAATGGCTGCTGCTGCTCCTCCTGCTGCTACCGCTGCTGCAGTCACTGAATCAAACCCATGACTACCAAACCGGCGGCCTCAATTGCAATGCGGCAGAGCACATTGAAAACAAGCGGCAGATGCGTCCCAGGCACTTGCAGAGCTCCGTCACAGTTCATGCCCTGCCCAATGGCCGCGCCCCGCCCAAGCACTTACAGAACTCTGTGACAGTTCCTGGTGCGATGCCTCCAGCTAGGAGTTCATCCATATGAGAGCAGCTGCTGCTGATACGAGGGGCTTGCTGAGACTGCTGCAGTAACTGCAGTGCTGAGGTGGACCCTGAGGCAGGGGGAAGGGTAGCGGAAAGGGTTTTATCTGAAATAAATAATTAAGTATAAATAATGCGGGACCACAAACAAATGGGAACATAATGGGACATAACGTAAAACTATAATATAGTGCAATATTCTGAATGAAAAGATAATGCGGCCTATCTTGGTTCAAACACAAAATGTGGTGGTTATGTGGTGGTTATGTGGTGGTTATGTTGTGAATGCAAACCGTTCTCCCATTTTAGGCCTTTCTCAAGTCCTCTTTCCGCTACGTCTGAGCCCTTCGGATGTGTCATCAGATATAGGCGCATTAGTTCGGTCGGAAGAACCCTGCGAGCATTATGCATTACCAACACATATAGACACCTTAGGCCTGGTGCATTGAGCAGAAGGTGTGGGATGGGGGTTGTGCTATGCAGCTTCTACAGCAGAAAGGACGGAAGCGGGATGGGCACAGGGAGTTCTACATCGGCCTGTTGTGTGTGAATATATTACTAGATGAAGTGGAGCTGCTCCCAGCAGGATTTCTTTACCTGATAGACGCCAACCAGGAGGACTCGTGCGGGTGGCTTGCTGGAGGACCTCTGAAGCACTTTGAAGGCTGATGCTACAAGCTGCGGGGTAAGAAAAACTCATTTGCATCTACCATTCGCTCCCAGACGGACGGTGGATGCCCCATTAAGACAGATGGAAATCGGTCCGTTTGTTCGAGTTCAGGGAGAGAGAGGTAACAGGTAAGGAGGCAGCGCCGTAGCTTCGCTTGCGAGGACTAAGCCGCACCTGCTGCTAGTGTTTCTGCATCTAACCCTGCTAAGTCGCTGAGATCTGTTATGCCATGTACTAGCAGGGCTTGCCGAGTATGGGACGCCAGCGGGAGGGACACCACCGGTTGTCTGACATGCGCCATGCTAACCAATGATACAGCTCAGCCCATTATACGTGCTGGACATGAATAGTGTATTAATCGAGGACTGGGTGGCGAATGATTATAGGACTTGATCCAGGATTATTGTTTTTGATCGAGGCATGGCACCTTCTGCCTCTGAAAGTTGAAAGTGGATCTGACTCCAGCCATAGGGCAGAACCAACCGGCATCAGGGCCCTCCGAACACTGAGTCGGGCCACCTAGGTGCAAACGGGACGGTCACATTTGCGGACGCTCCCAATCCGTACCGTACGGCAAGGGCTTTGCCGAGGTTCAGAGGGGTGCTGGCCCTTTGTCTGCCAGCGACCTGCGGCCCACAACTAATCGAAGACCTGCTGTGGCTTCTTGCTTGGGGCAATACAGCCATGACGCTGGAAAAAGGCCCGCATTGATCCTGGGCCTACTTGTGGGCTGCTATTATACTAGTAGGTTTGAGGGTGGCGGGGCATCCCTGAATTGCACCGTGGGGCGCAGACAATATGCAGTCACTACGCTGCCAAAGGGCCTTCGCTGCTGGGCCCCAGAGGGTCCAGCCTTCAAGCAGAGGCGTCCTTCAGATCGTCTGCAAGGAGTCTCGTATTGGCTCAAAGCCCATTCCAGTCCCAAAAGGTGTCACAGTCGACATCAAGGGCCTAGATGTTAGAGTGAAGGTGCACCCCTGCTGACCTTGGGCGCGGATACCCACCGAATAAAGCCTCCGTAATGACTAATCTAGCGATCGTACGGTCACAGGGTCCCAAGGGCGAGCTTTCACTGACCTTGACGCCGCTAGTAGAAATCAAGCAGGTGATCTCTCAATCTGCTGCCAGCATTGTATCAATCAGCCACTGCTGCTTGGCAAGGTCTGAGGTACGAGGGGTCCGCGCTAATCATGCTTTTTGTTGATCCAGGAAAACGAGAGGCTGGTATTGGCAAGGACACAGCAGACCAAGGTGGCCTCAGCCATGCATGGCCTCAGCAGGTGTGCACGGTTTACCATAATGCAGCAGCAGTAGCTGGTGCAGATGCAGTCTCAGCAATGAGCAGCAGCTTTTCTAGCAGCAATGAAGAGCTGTAAGCATAGGGAGCGTCCAACAACAGCAGCAGGAACATCAAGCAACGGAAGCAGCAGCCAGCAGCAGCAGTGTGCTTTCAAAAATAACTTAGGGCAGCTATGCTGTCTAGGTCAAAGCGCATGAGCAGACGGACCCAATATAGGTTGGAGATTTGAAGTCTCGCAAGGCCTGTGGCGCAGTTGCACTGTGCCCATACACAAGGCTGTGGCTCCTGGACCTTGCAGTGAGCTGCCCTGAAAGTTGACAGAGCAGCCAGCAAGTTGACAAGTTACGGTACAGAGAAGCTTAGGCCAGGAGCAGCAGCAGTAGCGGGAGTTAGCTGGGTCAGGCAGCAAACAGCAGTGCCACATCTAAAGCATGTGTATACCTTCGCGGGACCGTGCCGAGGCAATGGGCTCCTGCTAATGTAGTATGTGTACCATGGCACCTTATGATGTGCTCTAAGCTGATCGCCATAGATGCCACTTTATCAAGCTTTCAGGAGAGCAGCGATATCAAGCTGTCAGAAGAGCAGGTGTTACGTGCGCCTTGAGTCCACCAGGAGGCAGCTGCAAGAAGTGCCTATAACAAATTTGTAATATGCCATTGCAAAAGGCCACAAGCCCTGCAACTCAAGCCACAAGAATTAGTAATGAGCTTTTCGTCTGGTTTCATTCCCTCCCTGCTGCCTTGCTTCTCCTGACAGGAGCCTGACTGCCAACATGGTGACTGGTGTGTCCACTGGCTTCACCAAGAACATGGAGATGGTGGGTACTGGGTACAGGGCGTCAGTCAGCAGCAAGGAGCTCACACTTAACGTGGGTTACAACAAGCCACGGGTTTTGGCCATCCCAGACGGGGTCACCGTTAAGGTGAGAGGGGAGGGCAGGTTTGGATGCGGAGGTTGGAAGTGTGAGGGTGGGCTTGAAGCTGTATTCCAGGTGGTGGTGGTGGTGGCGTGAGAGCTGTGGGCAGACGTGGGGGCAGTGCAGTGAAGGGGAAAGCAGGGGCAGGAGAACATATAGATATGTAGCTGTACAGTTGCACATGAGGAAGGCAGTGTTGTTGTGGTTCAAAGCTGGACCAGAGCCTAGGCACATTATGAGATTTAGAGGAGCTGGATCATGATTTGAACGGAAGGTGGTTTATAGGACTGTTTTAGCAAACTATGCTGATTATACCAACCTTGCTCCACCCCCTTGCATGTCTGCACAGCTGGGGAGTTCCTCTGGACATAGAGTTCCGTTTCCTTGCTTCAGCTTGAACGTGCATGTGCAACATATGGTGCTGTGGGTGGCAGTCTGCATCTTGTTGTGCTGTCCTGCCCCGGTGGTTGCATATGGACATCTTGGCAGTTGGGCATATGAGGCATTGCCAGGGTGTGTTCCCTTGCGCCATGCCAAGTAAGTCTCCAGACAGTCTCTAGATGCTAGCCACATTCTTCCTGACAACCAGAAGCAGGTTATCACTGGTTTAGCAACTCCTCCTTACGAGGGCGCAGAGTAGAACTTCTTGCTTCTAGCGGTAGCCACAGCACTGCAATGCACTGCAGCAACCAAGATGAAGGGGGCTATTACGATCTAGGTTTGAGGGGGTGGTAGCAACTTGCCTATTCGCTGCACTCTGCTTTTCTTCATTCCAGCACTGCATGACAAAGCTCTGCTTTCCTTGTCCGCACGCTCCCCTGCTTTGATTACCTGTACCTACCCTTTAGGGCATGGATTATCAATGCTGCCTGCTGCTGCTGCTGCGACTGCTGCTGCTGTGTAGGTTGAGAAGTCCACTGCCCTTGAGATCAATGGTGTGGACCGGGTGGTGTTGGGTGACTTCTGTGCGCTAATCCGGCGCCAGAGGGAACCAGAGCCATACAAGGGCAAGGGTATTAGGTACAGGGGCGAGATCATCAAGCTCAAGGAGGGCAAGTCTGGAGGAAAGAAGAAGTAAGCTGCAGCCGCTCGTTTGTTGCAGCTGGAGGGGCGGGGGAGTTGGGGGTGGGTGGGGAGCTGTGGAGTATTTTTGGGTCGCATTGGTCGAGGGAGCCGTACTGGTTTGACGGAAGCTGCAGGGTGGGAGATGGAAGGAGCTGGGGCTGCTTCCGTTTGAGTAGTGTCGCTTCTGACTGGTTGGCCTGGTTCGCTGGTGGCGTTAGCATGTTGGGTAAAGGCAGGGCAGTAAATGAGGAAGTGTAGGTGTAGGTGGTTGTCGTCGCGAGTCTGGTGGTGAAATATGTGTCCTTTGTTGGATCCTGGGCGTGCTTTGTCCACTCCTGTTGGAGCAGTACAGCCTTTTTAGGTGGCTATTTTGCAGCTACCTGTAGAGACGGCAAAGTGGGCTCTCGTTGCAGATGCAACCCCTCAGCAGATATGTAAACAGGACATGTAAAAGGATGCCAGGTGTTGGCAGGCAGTGCTGGCAGGGAGTCAGCCAGCATGTGTAGATAAGGGCACAATCTGTCGTGCGCATATAAGGTTCTAAGGACCCGCGTGATTTGAAGTGGGGTACAACATGGACTGATGTCTTTGTACCAGCAGAGTTCCTCCTTGGTAGTGAGTCAGTATCTCCCGCTGGAATTGCGCCCACTAGACCGGGGTTGCAAAAGAGAAGTCCTATTGAGGCCAGGTGTCTAGAAGTCGGTTAACAAAAACTTGCTGGACACTCCATGTAGCACAGACCGGGGTTGTCAATCGGTAAGTTTCGCCTACTAGTATGGACAGTGTATGTGCAGCCAACTGGGCAAGCTTGCACTCGTATGTAACTTTGATATGCCTCCGAAAGACGTCAGCAGGTTCGCTGGACCCGCCATGAGCATGCAAAGAAGCCGTGGGTTACTCTTCGGGACAAACCCGGATAGAATCAACTTCGTGCATTGCAAGAATTTGGTTTGGGCTTGCATGTTATGGACTCGCTGCATCAGCAGCCTTGCCAACTACATGCCAGATGGACTTCGGCCGTTCGGGTTACATGGAGTGCCATTCTGGTGACCGGGTGAACTGAGAGCATGCGGTGAAACTCCTTGAGCAATGCGCCAGTGCTCCGCGTCTACGCTACGCAATCCCTGCTGTGGCCTCCTCTGCCCTTCTCGCAAATTCGTCATCGTGTACTCCATCAGGCCAGTCCGAGTTCCATGGCGTGGTCTCGACCTCAATAGCTGGTGAGCAAAGAGCGACCTGCATTAAGGGCTATTGCTTGCGTGTTACATAGAATCTTCTATACTTGAAGCTATAGGTGGCCGTTGGATGCTCCTCAGAACTGGTCCGACTGGGTTAGTTAAATCGGTTGCGAACAAGCTGCCAGCCATCATGCTGGATTCCTGCTATTGGCGTCATCCCCAACAGATCATTGCCACCAAATGACGTATGGGGAAAACCTGTTCCTGATCGCAGGCTGATTTGTCCCTCAGTCTGCTGAAGCTGCCGACGCCTCTGGCATGGCCGCTCCAGACACATTGCCAGCTGCGATGTCCGGGATGCAACCGGAAACCCATGTCTTGACAACTTCCCTATCATATGAAGGCTCTGAAAAGTTCGCTATGGACATCATGTCGCCCGCCTCCCCGTCTCGCCCATTGCAGACGGGCCCCAATGGTATCAACTATACCTCCTTCTCACACCGGCGACAAAGCAGCACCGATTGCGAGAAGCTCGCCCAAGTGAAGCTCTCACCCTCTGTCATTGTCTCTGGCAAGCGAGGTAAGTTCCAGGAGCAGCGGGCAGCCCCAACCCAGACTACCAATTACCAATTACCAAATGGCCCCGTCAAAGCGGGGCGCCGGTGGGGGCAGCGCCACCCACAAGGAGCCAACTTAGGCTCCAACGGCATACTCAATTTCCTGTCCAAGCTCAAACAATGGCTGCCACCAGCCCACCCTAAATCCCTTGCTAGCCAATGTATGTCAGGCCAGCCCATTTCGACTTGCCATGCCCTGACCAGTTGACCCAGTCAACAGCAAGCCAAACAGTTTTATGCCTTGCTCAGGGCTAGCATCGCTTATGCCTTCTTTGCCACTGATGGAGTGCTGCAGAAGCTATTGAAGTCATCTGAGCTGGGGGCTTGCTTGCTGAGTCAGTAATACTACTAGATCAGGACTAGGAGCTGGCTGGAGCAAAAGCAGCTCTCTAGCTTGGTCAGGGATGCTTGCTAGTGGAAGGTGATATAGCCCGATGACCCTATCATGTGCTGGTTGGCTACATTGGAAACACGACCATTAATTGCTAGCCCAGTAAGATCGCACAAGCCATCCAACAGCGGATGGTCGTAATGATTGCACTTATGACTGATTGATGCTCTTAAGGACGGGCCATCAGTAACAGTTAGAGCTGCGGCAACCTGGTGGTCGCAACCTGGTGGTCGCAACCTGTTTTGTTCGCTGCACCCTGCATTACTCGCTTTCAGCACTGCATGATAGACCCTGCTTTTCTCGTCCGCACTCTCCCCTGCTTTTTTAACCTGTACCAACCTCCAGAGCTGCGGCAAGGCAACCAATATTTCAGATGAGTATTCTGCAGTCGTGTGAGTGTAGATCTAACAATCTTTCTTCTTTGTGCCTCATCCTGCTGTTTTCTGCAGCTGCTTCTGGCCCACCTGCACAAGACATCCAGGCACTGGAAGTCCGCTTGACCAAGATCATAGACGCCCACATGCAAACCATCCAGGAGAAGATAGATGACAACAACCATGCTACAGCTAGCACCTTAGACACCATCCAACATGAACTTCGATCAGAAGTAGTAGCGCTCGTAGGCGCTGAGTTAGGCAAGGAGCGCGAACGTTCAAAGACAGCCCTAGCAGATGCCATGCTCAAAGTGGAGGCCTACCAGCAGCGCATGGTGAAGTGGCTCTTTGAGTCAGCCCTTGAAGCTCAGCTGAACGAGTGGATTCACGATGAAGTTCAGAAGACTGTGGATGAGCGGATCGGGAATTTCCAGGGGATGTTGCAAGAGGGGCTGCGGGACATGGTGGATGATACGGTGCAGCGCGCAGCAAGGGTGGCATTAGAAGATGTACAGGCGCTTGGGGAGAGGGTTCAGAGGAGGAATGAGGTGATGGAGGGGCAAGTGAAGGCGCTGGGAGCTGTGGTGTATGAGATGGCGGATGAGATGGACCGGATGAAGAGAGGGTTTAATTATGGAGGTAAGCGCTGCTTGTTGTGGTGGTTAAGGGTTTAGGGTTAAGGTGCTTGCTGATGCAGGTGAGTCGGACCTGCAGCGGTAGCAGTGTAGTTAGTGTGGACTGCCACTTCTTTTCTTTGATTTTGTTAGGGTTAACGCCGCTTCAAGCATTCTTGTGAAGGAATAATGAGAGTACCTTTGTACTAGGGGTAGAACAAGGCTAGGGCAAGTACTGGCCCGATTTACCAAACCACTATATGCAGCCCATGTCACTTTATGTGTGCTGAAGCCACTACCATGGGTGCATGTCCTGGCTTGCTTGCTTTTCCTGTTTTGGATTTGTAAAACTTTAGCTTGGCGTGTGCTACGTGGTGATGCATTTGGCATATTGTCACTGTGCTTGATAGCAACCTTTCAACAGCCCCGTCAAAACACTGGCTGCAGCAGCAAGCATGTCAGGCTAGAGCAGAATGCTTGAAGGTGACATGAGCAAAGGATGTACATTGGCAAGATGTTGGCACAGCTACAAGGCTTGAGGCCTCTACAATGAATCACTGCTGGAAAGGCGATGGAGCACTTCTGAGGAGTCATACGGGCTTGGTGGGGGACGGAGGGGTAAAATCATATACAGGGCTCAACCCAGTATTCCTGATCTTATGGGTTTAATCTATTCATCTTTACATTGCACGACAAAGGTTTATAATCAACCCATGCCCCCAGTTCTATTACCAGCGTACCTCCGGAGTGATTTCTTGCTTTCCTGATGATTGACTTTAACGTTCTCATGCAATTTGGCATTGTAGGTCCCTACCGCCCCACGCCAGCTCCCCAGATGACCTCCGGCCCCCAGTACAGCGGCAGCCGCTACTCCTCGGCCGAACCCAGTGGTAGTAGCAGCAACTACTTCAGCCGTCGCAGCTCAGCAGGTGAAGACCAAGGGGCACCAGCAGTAGCAGCCTCTGACTACCAGATGCCTCGTCAGCACAGCAATAGCGGCGGTACAGGCAGTAGTCACCCGGCGGTACAGTCACCGACAGCTCGTGCTCGCTGGACATACCCAGTGACCCAGCCATCGGTTGATCGGAGCAGGATCTACTATCCAGATTACGATCGGACGGCAGGAGCACCGGTGACGTACCAGCGAGGGGAGAGACTGTCGGGGGAGATTTCAGAGGAGGGGTTTGAGGAGGGGCCATCAACATCGGCAGGGGTGGGTGGGGTGGGAAGGGCAGGGGGCCGGTCGGGGTCTAGCAGTAGCAGCCATGCAGCTGCAGCGGCGGCTGCGGCAGGGCAGGGTTTGAGTCTGAGTGCGGTTCAGCAGATGTGCAGAGAGAAGTGCTGCCCCTTCT
The DNA here is from genome assembly GCA_963556185.1 of Pseudopediastrum boryanum. Taxonomy (NCBI): domain Eukaryota; kingdom Viridiplantae; phylum Chlorophyta; class Chlorophyceae; order Sphaeropleales; family Hydrodictyaceae; genus Pseudopediastrum; species Pseudopediastrum boryanum. The sequence goes on along the minus strand of OY744502.1, from coordinate 5,543,545 downwards.
GTAGTTCCATGTTTGAGACGGAGGACGATGTGCAGGTATGAAGGGTGGAGCTACCGGTACTCGCAATCTTTTTGAGCAATGTGAGGGACTTTTTGGGTAAAGCGCAGGGGTTTTTATGCAAGGGATGCGCACATGCAGCTGACATATCACGAGTACGCTTGCAGGTGTACTTATGCACCGGGGTGTGCTGGCACGTGCTGTTGTCCATGCTGTTCATAAAGTGCTTGCTTGTATATCTCCACATGCTCTTGAGGCCTGCAGTGATGTGATGTAACGTGGAGTTTCAGGCTTCTCCTGTGATGCAATGTCTCTGTTGTTGAGTGCTCGTAATCTCCCCTTTGCTGTAGGTGCACCTGCTGACGGCTCACCCTCAACTCATGGATGTTTAAGGTGTGGACTAGTTACATCTTCCAATGAGCAGTGTGTTTGAGGTCTTGGGCCCCCCAAGGTGGAGTAAACGGAAGAGGTGTGTCGATGTTGCCATGACTGGGCTGCACATGAGAACCCTCTTACTTTGGGGTCATGGTGTAAGGTATGAACATACTTTGGCCAGGAAGCTGTCAGAAGTTTCTGCAGCCGGAATCAGCTGCAGTTGGTAGCACTAACTCCCAGGTCAGACAATCTGGCTACTAATGATAGTTTGGTTGATTACTGGTGACAGCTATGGCAACAAGTGGTTGGGAGGACCGTTTACATCTGGATGTGTTCCAGCTTACTGCAAGGTACGATGATATAAGGCAGGACCTGCAAGAGAAAGACCAACCACTCTCCATTTGGGAGCCTTACCTGCTTCAAGCGTGTGTGTGGTCATTCAACCCACCTGCCTGCTGTCAATGATTGGCGTGATGTAGGCCACAGGAGCAGCCCAGCTCAAGAAGGTTGGAGGACTTGTAAACTCGCACTGCTGCGGGCGTGCAGGCAGGACAGGGTTGCTCTCGGTTATGGATTTGCTCGAGATGTGGCTGGTCTGTTTTTATTGTCGAGGTGGGAGTTGCAAGTCTTATGATGGCACACATGCATTACCAGCCTATCCTTCATTTGATCAATTTCTGCATGTGCACTGCCACCTCTTTTCAAGATTAGACAGACCGAGCTGGAGGTCTTGGCCATCTAGCATAAGTGGTATTGGTTATTGACATGCATATGTCCACTGGTATCTATGTTGGATGAACTTCAAGGCAATGAACCGCATGCTGCTGGGGCGTTTGATTATAGTACACCCATGAGGGCGATCGCTACAGGTGTCCTTGTGCACAGGACAGAGCAAAGATCAACAAAAACACGGTTCAATTCCCCCTACAATGTCATGGAATTGCAACCCTAAGGTTTGGAAGCATGGGCCAGCCATTGTGGCTGTGAAAGGTAAAAGCTGTCTATGACATACGCAACAAAGGCTAGCTGCATGATGAGTGGCATGGTAGGTAGGAGATTGGGGCGAGGCTCACAGGGACTGAAGGCTTGCTTCATGCCTCATTTAATATGGCAGGGGCATCTTGTGACCCTCAAGTGGTGCTTAGCAATGGAGTTGTTTGTGCACATGATACTCTGACATCTACCTTGCCTGCTGGGGTTGATTTGTATCACCATTTTTGACGGTGGTGGCTAATGGCATTTGAACTGGAGAGGTATGCTGTCCATATCATCCGGTTTAACCCGGGCTTGTAGGTTTGGCTAAGGCCATAAAAGCAGGGTTAAGCAGGGGAAAACATGGGTTCAGTGGCCAGCAGAGCTGCCTTTAGTTGGGATGGGAGATCTCTTTAGGTTTCTTGTCTGGTCAGTAAAGATGAAGCATCTATGAAAGATGCTGATGATATGCAAGCGTAGTTATACAGAGGCAGTGGGCATCAGCTATGATGGCAGCTGCTCTAAAACACATATGATCCCTACGGTCCTGGGATTGACTGAAGGGTCTTGGCAAGCTGTGCCGGTAATGAGGGTTCAGCACAGGGTCTTGGGAGCAACGAGAACGTATTGGCACGGCAGGGCCATTCATTTGGTTGCTGAGTGGGTCCACTTATTGGGTGCAGCCATTGATGCTGGAAGAAGTTACTGTCTTGGTTTTAAGGTGTTGAGGGGTGAATTTAAGTGGTGTTCTCAGTTGTTGGGGCTTGTATGGTCACATCATTCTGGTGATTTGTCTGCTGAAGAACTGATTGCAGTATCCGAGCTTGGTATGATCCTTGGAGATTGGCCTTGGTTGGTGGTCTGGAATGTGTTTCATTTGGAGTCAGATCATTCTGGTGCAGAGTGCTGGTGTGGAATCCATTGTTTCTGGATCCATCCGATGGTGTGTTTGGTTGTTTCAACCTCGCAGCCATTTTGCGGTTGCCACACCTTGAATGTTTGTTTTTTTTGTTATGGGTGCTGTACAGCTGCAGAGCTGTGCTGTGATCTATCGGAGTGGTATGTGTTTTTCTCACATCAAACTCCTTGCACAGCCAGAGCTTGCTCTTCTTGCTCCTTGTATGTATGCAATGTGGGTATGAATCATAGTAATAACAATCATAATACGTGTTGCCATGTTATGAGGTCTTCACGGCTGCAGATATGCGCTGTCAACTATGGCATAAGCATGCATTGTCATGCCACTGAGGTGAAGAGAGTGGCGACTGTGGTTGCTGAGGATGCATTCACTGAGACATCTTGCAGTTGGCATCCCTTCTATGGTTGTGTCTTATCATGTTATGAGTGTCGGCGTGCTGTTCGTTTTTATAACTGCCTTGTTGAGTTGGATGCTGCTTCAGTGTATCGAAGTGCTCTGCAACAGAACATTGATGATGCTCTCTCCACTCGCTCCCGTGCCCATAACTTTGTGGGGGCTCTTTTTCAGGTGCTACGGATCCTTTTGCCCCGTGAAGGTGGTCTTACTCGCACCTTGCGAGCTTGCCTGCCTTTGGATATTGATGGCATTGATGAGGCATTGCATACTCGGTACACTGAGCACATTCAGCGTCTGTCCCAGGTTGTCAATGGTCCTGGGTCCCGTACTGGTCTGTATTTCAGGGTTGTTGGTACACATGTTTTGGGCGTTGTCCCTTCTTTTTACTCATGTCGACTGTCTCATGGTGTGTTGGTACGTTTCTTGCGTTTTCGTCTTGGTTGCCATCATTTGCGTATCCATACTGGGCGTTGGCTTCCGCCCCTCCTTCCGCATTCTCAACGCACATGTTTGCGGTGTAGCTCCACAGTAGTTGATGATGAGGCGCATTGTTTGTTCATGTGTGAACACCCCACAATTGTTGAGGCTAGAGATTTGTTTCTGGCAGCTGTGGTTCCCCCCGTGGCCGCGTTGTCCTCGCTCAGGTATGCTGATTTCTGGGCACTGTCAGCCACTGGCTGTGTCCCTCTCTCGGCCTTGGTCAAGTATGTGGCCGTGTGTGTTCGTGTCTGTTGGTACTGCCATCAGTCCGGTGGTACTGATGTGGTGGACTTACCGGATATCTTGCTCCCGGCAGGTCAATATTTGGATCTGTTTGATTCGGAGTCGGAGACAGATGTTCCTAGTGATTCGTCTGATGAGGAACTGGTTGAAGTCTAGATAGCTACATGTTTGGGTTTTCGCCTTGGTTGGTGTGCTGGCCGTCTTGGGTGGTACATATGCGGTGGACTTACTGGACATCCTGCTTGGTTGGTGCTCTGGATTGTGTTTGATTTGGACACACCAATCAGTCTCCTGCTGGTGATTTGTTTGCTGGTGCTACTATTTGCCGTGTCCGTAGTTGGATGTCTGCTTGGGTCTTCCTCTTGCTTGGTGGTATGGATTCCATTGTTTTTGGACCCATCCGATGGTGCGTTTGGTCGTTTCGACTTAGCAGCCCTTTGCGGTTGCCGCACCTTAAATTTTTGTTTGTTTTTGTTTCATCTGGACGTATGGACAGTGGCGAGAAGGACAGATGGGGCACTTGCACCCAGAAGCTTTACTGCAGCACTGGATGCAACAACTAGACACGTTTCAGCTTATGTCATCATGAAACGTGCGTCCACCTCTGTCGAGGAGCTCTTGACAGGTGCTCAAGCACCAGTGCTGGTTTGTCCTGCTAACAGGGCTGGTGATGCAACCAGCTACTAACGGCTTTACATGTAGGTGGCACACAAATCACCGCAGCAATTCAGGTATGTATTTTCTGGTTATGATACGTGCTGCTATGTTGATACATGCTGCCAACAAATCAGCAGACTGCTGGCCAATACCAGCAATAGATCGGCTCCAGGTGATGGCAACCTGAGGTTCACTTTGAGAATCAGAGTACATCTAAAGGATGATTATGTATGTGGGGATCACTGCATCCCTCGCAATCGCTCAATCGCTTTGCTAGTTTGAGATTCAGGGCCGACAATCACCGGCTCAGCGTTTCGATTGTGGGAGCCTGCTCCCAATTTAGAGGGTGGATAGAACATGGGTTTTGGAAGTCAGCATTGTGGCAAGGACATTCCTCGAGTCCTCCCAGCATTGAGCAGGTCTCAGCTGCCAACGGACCATCTAATCGTACAGTACGGCGGACCGCGTCGACACCCACTCCAGTTACCCCCTTGTCACCACGCCTGACTGACAAGCTCACAAGGGATGGGGATTGAGAATGTACGTTGCAAATCAGGCCTAGTTTCCAGAACGGAGTGCTCTCGAACGCCTCTATCCATCGAACTTCGACCGTCTGCCATCGGCTGGTTACACTGTCATTTTGCACCCCTGCACCTGAATGGGATGCATGCTCATAACTTCCGGTCACCCACCTTTGCGAATATTGGGTCCTACTTGATCTTCATCGTACTCTCATCGCAGCTTCATGGGACCTTTTCTGCAGGTGCGCATGTTTTATCAGTCTCCAAGGAACTTCAGCAGCTTTTATAGGATCCGTGTTACTGCCATGTGTCATGATATATGTCCGAAGTACCATGTGATATAGGTGTTAGCCCCAGAAAACCCGGGCAGGCTGAGCTTCGCTTGCAGGGCACTACCAGCACTGCTGGCTTGCTGTCCGCAGCTTATCCTTTTCCTCTTCGCAGGGCCGGAGTTACTCTTCAATTCAGACTTTGAGCTAGACTGGGCTCCGATAGCGTCGCAGGATGCAGCTATCTCAGGCAGCATGGCAGCAGGTTGGGCAGACGACAGCACTGGAGGAAGCAACCGCATCAAGTATGGCCAGGAGCTTCAGGACCCCCACAGTGGCTCCAGTAGTATGCTGGTCAACATCACCAGCGGCATCGCTCAGTTTTACCAACGCTTCCCTCAGCTAAGTCCGGACAAGCCCTACACCCTTAGTGTATGGGTCAAAGCCATTGGGACCAAGCCCCCTCCCGCTGCTGCTGCTAGCCAGCCAGGTGATGTCCTGTGGTCAGCAGCACAGCAGCAGCAGCCTGAATCCAAGGTATCAGCTACCTCGCAGCAGGAGCAGCAGCGACAGCAGCAGGAGGATGTGCCACTGCAGAACAGCTCAGGCGCTGCCTTAGAAGCCCCAAGTCCCCTAAACCCCTACCCAGGCTTCCCACAGAACCCTGACCTGCCGGTTACCACCTCCATCATTACCAAGAACAGCAGTAGCAGCAGCAGCACCATCACCAGCAGCAGTAGCAGCATCGACATGGACCCCTTCACAGCAACTTCCACATTGACCCCTGCCAAGCCTGCATCCATCCTCTCAGGCTCAAGCAGCACATACAACTTAACAGTTACCTTCGGCCTGAGGATGTGGGATGGTGCCAAGGGTTACTACGCCTCAACAACAGCCAGTGTCTACAATGACTGGATGCAGCTTGTGGTGCCTGTGGTGGCTCTCCCTGGCAGCAGCCCCCTGGATTGTGCTTTCATGCTGTACACAGATGGACCTGGGCAGCTATGGGTGGATGATGCAAGCATGCAGATGTGGCCGCAAGGTAAGAGGGATGCTCTTACTATTTCATTTGATGATAGGCCATAGCAAAAGGTGCCAGAGCCCCCCACCTCGAGCAGTCAATAAACAGTGAGGTGGAAAAGAATATGGGTTGTCTTCGTCATGGGGCAGTTAGAATCAGTGACAACATATGCCTAGCCATGGGGTCCAGCAGTTAGGTACAAAGCACCCAAACCTCCATGCCTGCAGCCTGCAGATGTGGCCTCAAGGTGAGAGGGCTGCTCTGATGGCTACACAGGCATGTGTAGAAGTCCTTAAATGCTCTTGAAGCCTGTATGTTCTAGCATACATGTTGAGTATGCACGTTGAGAGCTCATTTAGAGACTTGAGAGAGGTTGTGCTCAATTGCAGATCTGTTGTGAGCGCATCTAAATGACCCATTATCCATCCTGTTTCCCAATTCCTGTGTTATAGTCTTAATACTGATTGCAGTGCTAACTTGCTGCGACAATGGTTGGCATTCTGCCTTCTCATGTCATTATTTTGTTCAAAGTATAACCGAGTCCAGAAAGTTACCAAAATGTGTGCAACTGTTTCTTTTGCTGGTTTCCATTCTTCCACTCGACCCATTGTTGGCAGCTGAAGTAGCTTGCTTTGCAGTTTGCAGGGTAGAGCTAGTCACAGCCTTCTAGTTGGAAACAGGGGAGGTCTCAGCTGCATGGTCAGCATGCAATTTGCTAGTAATGCCATTGTAGGTTTGCAGGTGCAGCCCAATTACAGCACACTTCAATGGCAGTCCCCAAATAGCTCACCCAGTCTGAATTACGCCTGTGGTGGGCTCTAAGACAGCCTAAGGCAGGCTGGTCATGTTAGATGCTAATGAGGGCCCATGCCTGGCAACCTGTGCAGCATTGGCTCAATGTTTCCTTACCTAATAGTTATATAACAGTATGGTGTTGCGCGCTTATTCCCCCTAGGTGTGGAGTTTCTGGT
>OY744502.1:5400216-5536524 GCA_963556185.1 Pseudopediastrum boryanum | reverse complement strand
AGGGGCGGCAACCGCAAAGGGCTGCTAGGTCGAAACGACCAAACACACCATCGGATGGGTCCAAAAACAATGGAATCCATACCACCAAGCAAGAGGAATACCCAAGCAGACATCCAACTACGGACACGGCAAACAAATCACCAGCAGGAGACTGATGGGTGTATCCAAATCAAACACAATCCAGAGCACCAACCAAGCAGGATGTCCAGTAAGTCCACCGCATATGTACCACCCAAGACGGCCAGCACACCAACCAAGGCGAATACCCAAACATGTAGCTATCTAGACTTCAACCAGTTCCTCATCAGACGAATCACTAGGATCATCTGTCTCCGACTCCGAATCAAACAGATCCAAATATTGACCTGCCGGGAGCAAGATATCCGGTAAGTCCACCACATCAGTACCACCGGACTGATGGCAGTACCAACAGACACGAACACACACGGCCACATACTTGACCAAGGCCGAGAGAGGGACACAGCCAGTGGCTGACAGTGCCCAGAAATCAGCATACCTGAGCGAGGACAACGCGGCCACGGGGGGAACCACAGCTGCCAGAAACAAATCTCTAGCCTCAACAATTGTGGGGTGTTCACACATGAACAAACAATGCGCCTCATCATCAACTACTGTGGAGCTACACCGCAAACATGTGCGTTGAGAATGCGGAAGGAGGGGCGGAAGCCAACGCCCAGTATGGATACGCAAATGATGGCAACCAAGACGAAAACGCAAGAAACGTACCAACACACCATGAGACAGTTGACATGAGTAAAAAGAAGGGACAACGCCCAAAACATGTGTACCAACAACCCTGAAATACAGACCAGTACGGGACCCAGGACCATTGACAACCTGGGACAGACGCTGAATGTGCTCAGTGTACCGAGTATGCAATGCCTCATCAATGCCATCAATATCCAAAGGCAGGCAAGCTCGCAAGGTGCGAGTAAGACCACCTTCACGGGGCAAAAGGATCCGTAGCACCTGAAAAAGAGCCCCCACAAAGTTATGGGCACGGGAGCGAGTGGAGAGAGCATCATCAATGTTCTGTTGCAGAGCACTTCGATACACTGAAGCAGCATCCAACTCAACAAGGCAGTTATAAAAACGAACAGCACGCCGAACATAGCAATGCACAAGAGGTTCAGATCCAAGCTCATGTAACAAAGGCAAAAGAGGCACAGACTGAGGGAGCTGCAACCACTGACGGACCAGACGGCACCGCTTAACCTCCAAAGGATCTGTAAGGCTATAGAACTTAGCTAGGGTCCAACCAGACGACCACAAACCCGGAATAGATAGAAGGCCCCAGAGTTCACACCCATACAAACCAGCTGGCTCCATAACAGTGTGCAACAATTTCAAGAAGGCTGGGAGTGCACAGGGAAAGTCTGGTGCCGCACGCATCTGAGCAGTAGCAGCATGAAAAGAAGAGGAAAAACAGGAGGCCCTGTGAGCTGCCATAGTGCCCGCAGAGGCTGCTGTGTCATAAATTAGGCCAAGATAGCGTGTCCCCTCAGTAGGTGAAGCTGATGCAAGGGGCGCGGAACCAAGACTCAAAGAACATTCACCAACTGGAGCTCCCGCCTGCAAACCCAAAACGAGTCCGATACACTTAGGCACTGACAGCTTAAGATTGCGAGCAGCGAGCACGACATTAGTATGGGTCAGCAAAGCCTGCAAGTCGGGGAGGTACTCTGCCATGAGAGCAGCATCATCAGCATAATGATAGTCCGGATGGCACCCAGGAAGACCAGGGAAGCATGGCCCCTTATCAAGTGCACTTAATGCTCCACTTAGTGGCTGGACATACAAATTGTATAACATGGGGCTCAGGGGGCATCCTTGCTTGACCCCAATACCAACATGGAAAGGCTCTGCAACAACTCCATTGGTAACCACCTGATAGCGCAAACCCTGGTACATGCCTGCAATCCCTCGCACAAGATGTTCGGGAAACTCCAACTGGAGGAGAGTTTCCACCAATTTGCCATGATCACTAGTATCATATGCGGCCGAGACATCCAAGAATACCACATACATGAGACGATTGGTAGTGAGCGCATGATGAGCCAAATGCTGCACAACAAACATATTATGAAGGGTACTCCGATCAGGCAAGAACCCTGCTTGCCGGGGGAACATGTCACCATGCTGGTGACTGTACTGAGTGTGGGCCACATACACCCCAGAACCCAAGCAATTTGCATATAACTTGTGGAGTAGTGAGGACACCACTATAGGGCGGTAGTTAACCTCCTGAGAATGGTCCCCACGCTTATATATAGGATTCAACAAGGCAAGACTCATCTCAGCGGGCTCCTTGCCAGCTAAGTGCACAACTCGTAGAATGGATTGTATCAAATATCGAACAGGGTAGGCAGCCAGAGCAGGCACTGGGAGGCCTGTTTTACCAGGAGAGGCCCGGCGTTTAAGTCGCTTGAAGGCACTTTGAAGTTCATCATCCCCAAACAAGTCATCTAAGTCTTCTGTTGTAGGAGGTGCCAAGGATGGCAAGGGGGGCCTCACAGGCGGCCCACTGAAGACGCTGGAAAAGTGCTGGGCAAATTCATCAGCTGTAGGCACAACAGGGCTGGATTGGGCAATGCCACGGCGTAGGGCCTTCCAGAAGTATGTGGGCTGAGACCGACACAGCTGCTCAAACCTGGAGTATTGCTGTCCTGCATGCTGACGCTTCTTGCGCTGATAGAGACTGCGAAGCTGCTTGGTCTGCTCAGCTGTGACAGCCACACCACGAAGGGCCCGCACGGCGGCCTTGCACTCATCATCAAACCATGGCTGATGGACCTTTTTACGCCGACAAGAGCTAGACACCGCACGAATTTTCATCCCAACCACCTTGGCTGCCTGGAAAAGGGCCTGCCCAAGCAACTGGACAGACTGATCCAGTGTCTCAGAAGATAGAGTAGCTGTTTGGGCATCTGCAAGCAGAGCAATCACTGCTGGGTCTGTCTCAAGTGCAGAATAAAAGTCCATACGCTTTGCCTCATCCCACACTAATCGCACCATGGGTTCTGTTTGCCCAAAAGCAGAAGGAGACCCCACACTCTCCAAAGATGACATAGCAAGCCCCATAGACATGGGCAGGTGGTCACTACCATGGACATGACTAAGTACAACAGGGTTCAGAACCCTAGGCAGCAGACCGGCTGATACCAAACAATGATCTGGGCGGGTCTGTGCTCCACGAGCAGTAAAAGACGGTACAATCGGCACAGCCACACCCCCACCAGCGCCCCGTCCTGTACAGAGGAGGGTACCAGTGGTCAAACATAAGTTTATCAAACATTGCCCAGAGCTATTCATCGCATGAGAGTCAGGACCACGGCGGCATGCCAGTCCAATCGGTCGACCAGAAGGATCTAAACCCCTATCATCCAAATCCCCAACATGTGCATTGAAGTCACCTATGCAGAGCACCTGTGCTCCAGATGCCTGAAAGGCACCTATTTCAGACAATAATGTGTCATACACCTCGTGCATTGCTGTGCTGTTCTGCGGAACATACACCGTACCGAGAATGAGCCTACCAACAGCGGTGGAGAATTGGAGCCAGATCACATATGGAGATAACTTTCGTAACTTAACCTGATACCGGACATGAATGTCGTTCTGAACGTATACGGCCATACCATGGCCAGCCGTCCCTTGTGAAGAAGGACCACAACACACATATGGACGATGTGACTGTGATAGAAACCCATGCAGGGGATCAGCAAGAATGGATCTGGTCTCCTGCAATGCAACCACCGAATGCTGCCGAAACAAATGATGCCAATGCAAAAAAGCCTGGATCTTGGTGGGTGACGTACCATTGACATTATACGATAGCAATGTCAGGGAAGTCACTGTGGGCTGCCCACCCCTTCAAGCCAGCTTTGACTTCGGCGCAGCGGCCTGAGGAGGGACAGCTCCAGGGGGAGGAGGGGGGAAGGGGCCGTTGCTACCAGAAGCTCCTGCTGCTGTGGGTGCTGCTGGTCCAGCTCCTGCTGTACCTGCTGCTGCTGCTGCTGTTGCTGCTGATGGCCCTGCAGCTGCTGATGATCCTGGTACTGCTGCTGGGCTTACTCCTTCCCGTGCAGGGGAGGGATTGCGTACCCGAGTGGGGCCTGTAGGTCTTGGGCCTGCTGCTGTGGGTGCTGCTGCTGCGCCAGGGGCTGTTGCTGCTGGGTTGGCCCTTGGGCGAGGGGGCACACACTGGGCTGGGTTCCACTGCGTGGCCGGTCGTACACCAGCCTGCACCCGCACGAAGATCTCGCTTCCATGCCACCGTGGGAAAGCGCCTGCTGTCTTGAGCTCCAGGAAACGTGGCTTCAGAGTGGACCGTTCATCCTGTTGCTGCTTGGTAAGGGCTTGGTCGAGACCCCACCCGCTCAGCTGTTTGAAGGCGTACCAGCGCTGGAGCGCCGTGAGGGTGAAGGTCCTGCTGATTAGCTTGACGAACCATACCGAACCTGCCTTGAAGGCTTCCGCAACAGCATAGTCAGGCAGGCCAGCTGCTGCACGCAACTTAGCGGAGACCTCCGTGCTAGTGGTTTGGGCACCCCGAGTGAAGACAATCACCTTGCAGTCATTGGCAGCCCGCATAAGCCGCTCCACTCGGTCAGACTCGGGGACGGGTGCAGCAGATGGAGCAGGCACAGGGCGTTGACGCCGAGCTTCCGTCACTTTGGCATCAAGTTCTGCCTTCTCCTTTTGCAGCTGCGTAATGACCTCCTTGGCAACGACAAGTTCCGCTTTCGCACGTTCAAGTTGCTCGGTGAATGACTCGGTGAGCACACGCACCTGCTCCTGCAGGGTTTCCATCTGCGCCTTAAGGGTCGCATTGCTAATGAGGAGGTCGTCATAAGCATCTTTGCTAATACTAGCAGCCTGCTGGGAGCCCCCACTACTGCTGGTTGGCTTCTGCCGTTTTGACATGGCTAGCGTGGACCAACTAACGCGACTTCATAATCTACTAGAAAACCCCGGCATATGCTCCAGTAGTAGGGGTATGAGCAGGCACCGATGACCAGTTGCTTTACCAAGTAGGCTGCCTAGCATCCAAACACATAGTCGTTCCTGTCAGTCCCAGCACACAGTCTCTCTAAGCAACCCTTCTTAAGAGGGCCCATGCACAATCCACATACATGGCACCATCCAGCCATGCTCCTTGCCCGAACCATGGGGCCAAAAAAACAAAACAAAACAAACAAAAATTTAAGGTGCGGCAACCGCAAAGGGCTGCTAAGTCGAAACGACCAAACGCACCATCGGATGGGTCCAAAAACAATGGAATCCATACCACCAAGCAAGAGGAATACCCAAGCAGACATCCAACTACGGACACGGGTATTAGCCTTGGTTGGTGTGCTGGACGTCTTGGGTGGTACATATGCGGTGGACTTACTGGACATCCTGCTTGGTTGGTGCTCTGGATTGTGTTTGATTTGGACACACCAATCAGTCTCCTGCTGGTGATTTGTTTGCTGGTGCTACTATTTGCCGTGTCCGTAGTTGGATGTCTGCTTGGGTCTTCCTCTTGCTTGGTGGTATGGATTCCATTGTTTTTGGACCCATCCGATGGTGCGTTTGGTCGTTTCGACTTAGCAGCCCTTTGCGGTTGCCGCACCTTAAATTTTTGTTTGTTTGTTTTTCTTGAGAGGCCCCGGCTAAGGGCGGCGAGGAGACCGGGACTCGAACACCGGATCTGAGGATTCGAAGTCCTCTGCTCTACCAATTGAGCTACCCCCCCTTAAAATGTGGCTGTTCGGGGGAGAGCGCCGTGCATGTGTTCTCTGGTTTTGTGTCAGCCAAAATCTGCATTGCTGGGTACCATTGGGCATGTTCCTGTGCTCACGGTCCGAGGGCTAGGCTGTGCAGTGACATGATGCTATTGGTTGGTGGTCTCGAATGTAGTGTTTGATCCGGAGTCAGATCATTCGGGTGCTGGTTGCTGGTGTGGACTCTCACTATTGTTTTTGGATTCGTCTGATGGTGTGTTTGGTCGTTTGACCTAGCAGCCCCTTTGCGCCGTTGCCACACCTTAAAAGTTGTTATGTTGCCCTTTGCGGTTGCCGCACCTTAAATTTTTGTTTGTTTGTTTGTTCATCGAAGTGCTCTGCAACAGAACATTGATGATGCTCTCTCCACTCGCTCCCGTGCCCATAACTTTGTGTGGGCTCTTTTTCAGGTGCTAAGGATCCTTTTGCCCCGTGAAGGTGGTCTTACTCGCACCTTGCGAGCTTGCCTGCCTTTGGATATTGATGGCATTGATGCGGCATTGCATAGTCGGTACACTGAGCACATTCAGCGTCTGTCCCAGGTTGTCAATGGTCCTGGGTCCCGTACTGGTCTGTATTTCAGGGTTGTTGGTACACATGTTTTGGGCGTTGTCCCTTCTTTTTACTCATGTCGACTGTCTCATGGTGTGTTGGTACGTTTCTTGCGTTTTCGTCTTGGTTGCCATCATTTGCGTATCCATACTGGGCGTTGGCTTCCGCCCCTCCTTCCGCATTCTCAACGCACTTGTTTGCGGTGTAGCTCCACAGTAGTTGATGATGAGGCGCATTGTTTGTTCATGTGTGAACACCCCACCATTGTTGAGGCTAGAGATTTGTTTCTGGCAGCTGTGGTTCCCCCCGTGGCCGCGTTGTCCTCGCTCCGGTATGCTGATTTCTGGGCACTGTCAGCCACTGGCTGTGTCCCTCTCTCGGCCTTGGTCAAGTATGTGGCCGTGTGTGTTCGTGTCTGTTGGTACTGCCATCAGTCAGGTGGTAATGATGTGGTGGATTTACCAGATATCTTGCTCCCGGCAGGTCAATATTTGGATATGTTTGATTCGGAGTCGGAGACAGATGTTCCTAGTGATTCGTCTGATGAGGAACTGGTTGAAGTCTAGATAGCTACATGCTTGGGTATTAGCCTTGGTTGGTGTGCTGGACGTCTTGGGTGGTACATATGCGGTGGACTTACTGGACATCCTGCTTGGTTGGTGCTCTGGATTGTGTTTGATTTGGACACACCAATCAGTCTCCTGCTGGTGATTTGTTTGCTGGTGCTACTATTTGCCGTGTCCGTAGTTGGATGTCTGCTTGGGTCTTCCTCTTGCTTGGTGGTATGGATTCCATTGTTTTTGGACCCATCCGATGGTGCGTTTGGTCGTTTCGACTTAGCAGCCCTTTGCGGTTGCCGCACCTTAAATTTTTGTTTGTTTTTGTTTCATCTGGACGTATGGACAGTGGCGAGAAGGACAGATGGGGCACTTGCACCCAGAAGCTTTACTGCAGCACTGGATGCAACAACTAGACACGTTTCAGCTTATGTCATCATGAAACGTGCGTCCACCTCTGTCGAGGAGCTCTTGACAGGTGCTCAAGCACCAGTGCTGGTTTGTCCTGCTAACAGGGCTGGTGATGCAACCAGCTACTAACGGCTTTACATGTAGGTGGCACACAAATCACCGCAGCAATTCAGGTATGTATTTTCTGGTTATGATACGTGCTGCTATGTTGATACATGCTGCCAACAAATCAGCAGACTGCTGGCCAATACCAGCAATAGATCGGCTCCAGGTGATGGCAACCTGAGGTTCACTTTGAGAATCAGAGTACATCTAAAGGATGATTATGTATGTGGGGATCACTGCATCCCTCGCAATCGCTCAATCGCTTTGCTAGTTTGAGATTCAGGGCCGACAATCACCGGCTCAGCGTTTCGATTGTGGGAGCCTGCTCCCAATTTAGAGGGTGGATAGAACATGGGTTTTGGAAGTCAGCATTGTGGCAAGGACATTCCTCGAGTCCTCCCAGCATTGAGCAGGTCTCAGCTGCCAACGGACCATCTAATCGTACAGTACGGCGGACCGCGTCGACACCCACTCCAGTTACCCCCTTGTCACCACGCCTGACTGACAAGCTCACAAGGGATGGGGATTGAGAATGTACGTTGCAAATCAGGCCTAGTTTCCAGAACGGAGTGCTCTCGAACGCCTCTATCCATCGAACTTCGACCGTCTGCCATCGGCTGGTTACACTGTCATTTTGCACCCCTGCACCTGAATGGGATGCATGCTCATAACTTCCGGTCACCCACCTTTGCGAATATTGGGTCCTACTTGATCTTCATCGTACTCTCATCGCAGCTTCATGGGACCTTTTCTGCAGGTGCGCATGTTTTATCAGTCTCCAAGGAACTTCAGCAGCTTTTATAGGATCCGTGTTACTGCCATGTGTCATGATATATGTCCGAAGTACCATGTGATATAGGTGTTAGCCCCAGAAAACCCGGGCAGGCTGAGCTTCGCTTGCAGGGCACTACCAGCACTGCTGGCTTGCTGTCCGCAGCTTATCCTTTTCCTCTTCGCAGGGCCGGAGTTACTCTTCAATTCAGACTTTGAGCTAGACTGGGCTCCGATAGCGTCGCAGGATGCAGCTATCTCAGGCAGCATGGCAGCAGGTTGGGCAGACGACAGCACTGGAGGAAGCAACCGCATCAAGTATGGCCAGGAGCTTCAGGACCCCCACAGTGGCTCCAGTAGTATGCTGGTCAACATCACCAGCGGCATCGCTCAGTTTTACCAACGCTTCCCTCAGCTAAGTCCGGACAAGCCCTACACCCTTAGTGTATGGGTCAAAGCCATTGGGACCAAGCCCCCTCCCGCTGCTGCTGCTAGCCAGCCAGGTGATGTCCTGTGGTCAGCAGCACAGCAGCAGCAGCCTGAATCCAAGGTATCAGCTACCTCGCAGCAGGAGCAGCAGCGACAGCAGCAGGAGGATGTGCCACTGCAGAACAGCTCAGGCGCTGCCTTAGAAGCCCCAAGTCCCCTAAACCCCTACCCAGGCTTCCCACAGAACCCTGACCTGCCGGTTACCACCTCCATCATTACCAAGAACAGCAGTAGCAGCAGCAGCACCATCACCAGCAGCAGTAGCAGCATCGACATGGACCCCTTCACAGCAACTTCCACATTGACCCCTGCCAAGCCTGCATCCATCCTCTCAGGCTCAAGCAGCACATACAACTTAACAGTTACCTTCGGCCTGAGGATGTGGGATGGTGCCAAGGGTTACTACGCCTCAACAACAGCCAGTGTCTACAATGACTGGATGCAGCTTGTGGTGCCTGTGGTGGCTCTCCCTGGCAGCAGCCCCCTGGATTGTGCTTTCATGCTGTACACAGATGGACCTGGGCAGCTATGGGTGGATGATGCAAGCATGCAGATGTGGCCGCAAGGTAAGAGGGATGCTCTTACTATTTCATTTGATGATAGGCCATAGCAAAAGGTGCCAGAGCCCCCCACCTCGAGCAGTCAATAAACAGTGAGGTGGAAAAGAATATGGGTTGTCTTCGTCATGGGGCAGTTAGAATCAGTGACAACATATGCCTAGCCATGGGGTCCAGCAGTTAGGTACAAAGCACCCAAACCTCCATGCCTGCAGCCTGCAGATGTGGCCTCAAGGTGAGAGGGCTGCTCTGATGGCTACACAGGCATGTGTAGAAGTCCTTAAATGCTCTTGAAGCCTGTATGTTCTAGCATACATGTTGAGTATGCACGTTGAGAGCTCATTTAGAGACTTGAGAGAGGTTGTGCTCAATTGCAGATCTGTTGTGAGCGCATCTAAATGACCCATTATCCATCCTGTTTCCCAATTCCTGTGTTATAGTCTTAATACTGATTGCAGTGCTAACTTGCTGCGACAATGGTTGGCATTCTGCCTTCTCATGTCATTATTTTGTTCAAAGTATAACCGAGTCCAGAAAGTTACCAAAATGTGTGCAACTGTTTCTTTTGCTGGTTTCCATTCTTCCACTCGACCCATTGTTGGCAGCTGAAGTAGCTTGCTTTGCAGTTTGCAGGGTAGAGCTAGTCACAGCCTTCTAGTTGGAAACAGGGGAGGTCTCAGCTGCATGGTCAGCATGCAATTTGCTAGTAATGCCATTGTAGGTTTGCAGGTGCAGCCCAATTACAGCACACTTCAATGGCAGTCCCCAAATAGCTCACCCAGTCTGAATTACGCCTGTGGTGGGCTCTAAGACAGCCTAAGGCAGGCTGGTCATGTTAGATGCTAATGAGGGCCCATGCCTGGCAACCTGTGCAGCATTGGCTCAATGTTTCCTTACCTAATAGTTATATAACAGTATGGTGTTGCGCGCTTATTCCCCCTAGGTGTGGAGTTTCTGGTGAACCCCTCTTTTGAGCACTCTGGCGACCCACCTGCTTCACCCAACCCAGCCATCACAGGCCAATTGCCTTATGCCTGGTCAGACCTCACAGACCCTGGTGGTTCAGCAGGATCAGCAGTGCAGGTCAACTACCAGATCAACCGTATCCGCAAGGAGGGGGTGCGAGGGCTGAGGGTGGCTGTGACTAAGGGGTTTGCCAAGGTGGGGCAGAAGGTGGCGCTGCTGGGGGGGAGGGAGTATACAATGCAGGTGTGGGTCAATGTACCTATTCCAGGGCTAGGTGCAGTAATGGCTGCTGCTGCTGGTGGTGGTGGTGGTGGTGCTGATGGTGCAGCAGGGGCGGCAGGGGGAGAAGCAGCAGGAGCAGTGGGAGGAGAGGAGAATGCAGCAGGAGCTGGAGCCGTAGGAGGGGGAACTCTAGCAGCAGGAGCAGGAGGGGACGCAGCGGCAGCGTCAGCAGCAGGAGAGGATATTGCAGCAGCGTCAGCAGCAGGAGACGATGTAGCAGCAGCCTCAGCAGCAGGAGACGATGTAGCAGCAGCCTCAGCAGCAGGAGACGATGTAGCAGCAGCCTCAGCAGCAGGAGGGGATGTAGCAGCAAGGGCAGCTTCTGGTGTGGGTTTACAAGCGGAGACGGTATCCGGCGAGGAACTGGCTGCAGGCGGGCAAGGCGAACCTGTGACAGCAGCAGCAGGTGGTGGTGGGGTTGATCACTCTGACAGCGCTGAACAAGTGTGGGCAGCTGCAGATGATGCAATGCAGGTTACGCTGACGCTAGCTCTTGCTGTGGAGCCATTTACAGTTGTGGCCACAAACACCAGCAGCTTCAGCGCGGGTACAACTTTCAACCCCTTGCAGATACCACGGTTCCAGCTGCCTGAGGGTCCTCTGAGGGATTACATGGTGACAATCCAGGTGGATAATCAGAAGGTGGTTTCGCTGGATGATGTTGGGGTGGAGTTCTTCGCACCTCCATCAGGTAAGGGAGAGGGTGGGTTAGGAAGGGGAAGGGTCAATGGAGAGGGAAGGGGTTATTAAAGGAGAAGGGGTTATCGAGAGGGAAGAGGGCTGTGAAGAGGGAAAGGGGCTATGGAGAGGAAACAGGGCCATGGAAGGGGGAGGGGAGTATGGATAGGGAACGGGAGCCTGGAGAGGGAAGGGGGTATTGGAGAGGGAAGGGGGCTATGGAGAGGAAAGGGGGGCTATGGAGAGGGAAGGGGCGCTATGGAGAGGGAAGGCGGGCTATGGAGAGGGAAGGCGGGCATGGAGAGGGAAGGCGGGCATGGAGAGGGAAGGCAGGCATGGAGAGGAAAGGGAGGGATGGAGAGGAAACGGAGGCATGGAGAGGAAAGCGAGGGATGGAGAGGGAAGGCGGGCATGGAGAGAAAAGGGGGCTATGAAGAGGAAAGGGAGGGATGGAGAGGGAAGGCGGGCATGGAGAGGGAAGGCGGGCATGGAGAGAAAAGGGGGCTATGGAGAGGAAAGGGAGGGATGGAGAGGAAAGGGACGGATGGAGAGGGAAGGGGGGCTATGGAGAGGGAAGGGGGCTATGGAGAGGAAAGGGGGGCATGGAGAGGGAAGGCGGGCATGGAGAGGGAAGGCGGGCATGGAGAGGAAGGGGGGTAATGGACAGGGAAGGGGGGCATGGAGTGGGAAGGGGGGCATGGAGACGTGCCACTGGGGTAATTGAGAGTTCGCCGGGGAAGGGGGAAGGGGGAATTAGAAGGATTGTGCCTGGGAGAGAAAGACAGGGCTTGTATGGTAGGAGGGTGATGGCGGCAGGGAGAGGATGTTGGGGAGTTGGGAGATGTGGGTAGGGGCTGTTGTGGAGTAGTGGGGTGGAATGAGGACAATGGAGGGAGGGCACAAGCATCCCATCTAAAAGAGGTGAGGGGGTGCAGAGGTGATGCTGGGGCTGCCAGGAAAGAGGGGGGGGGGTTTAGTGGCAGCTCTTTGCATCCTGCTGATGCTGCTGGTATTGCTGTTGTTGCTGCCACTGCTACTCCTACCGCTGCTACTGCTGCTGCTGTTATCGTTGCTTATCCTGCTGCTATGGTTGCTTGTCCTGCACTTTAGCAATCCTGCCCGTGTTGTGTATGAGTGATGCCAATAGTGCACCCAGCCATAGGAAAAGGCCCCAGAGTTCACCAATCCTGCCCAAGCTAATTCTACTTCCATGCAGTGGAACCTGAGCTGCAGCTGTTTGCAAGAATATCAGTCTACTGCAAGAAGATCATTTGACTGTTGTTTCTGTTGTTGCCACAGGTGTTCAGCTGCTGAGTAATCCAAGTATGGAGCAAGGGAGCTACCCTTTCCAGGCCTATGATGGCGCCGTTGGAGGGGGAATGGCACGACATTGGATTGACCTAACTGGTACACCAGTTCCCCCACCTTCTCTGCGATACTCCATGGACTCCTTCATCAAACAAAGCGGGAACTCTAGCTTACGTATCAACTGCCCTAAGGGTTATGCGCAGGTGGGGCAGGTTGTGAAGCTCATTCCTGGTGCAGCTTATGCGGCTAGAATATGGGTGAAGTCACTATATCATGGGTTAATAGTGTCACTAGGGTTACAGCTGGGTGTGGAGCCGTACACGGTGTGGGGTGAGACCACGGCAGCTTTGACAACTTCCTGGTCAAAGCTGGACATTCAGTATCTGAAGATCCCGGAGTCTGCACCTGTTGCTGATTATCATTTCATTGTGAGAATGGGTGGAGTTGGGAGGTTATGGGTGGATGAGGCTAGCTTGCAAGTAGCTACTGTTATGCCTATGGGAGGCATGGTAGCTGCAAACACCAACCCTATCCCAAAAGATTATTTCTGTCTGAATATGAACAACATTGCGGGGACACCAAGCTGGCCTGCTGTAGATTTCGCATTGTGGAGGACATGGGGTAGTCATAATTGGGCCACCATCCAACCTGAGTCGCGGGATGTGTTCCAATGGGGGGCATTGGATGCCGATGTTGCTAAAGCGAAGGCAAGAGGGCAGAAGGTGCTGTTTACCTTAGGTCCTACCCCTCGCTGGGCCTCTTTAAAACCTGACGAGCCTTCTGCCTTTGGGCCTGGCATGGGTTCTTTAGTAGCCAATATAACAGATTGGAGGGTTTATGTGCAGGCATTAGCTCAGAGGTATAAGGGGGTTATAGTGGCTTACGAGGTGTGGCACGAGCCGAATACAGGCAAGGGGAATAGCAGCTACTGGAATGGGACGCCAGTGCAGCTTGTGCGCCTTGCTAGGCATACGCGGGAAGTCCTAGCTGTTGAGGATCCTGCTGCTGTGCTTTTGAGCCCTCCTATGGCTAATGGAGGGTCCCTTACTGCTATGCAGTACCTCATGGATTTCCTTAAGGGGGGAGGGGTTGCGCAAGTGCAGGGTATTGCTTGGCATTCCTATAACATTCCTGTTGAGTCGGACATTGCGTCTGTTACCACTCTCAGGTCTGTGATGAAGCAGCAGAGGATTTCCAATCTGTCGCTTTGGACGACAGAGGCTGGGGTGCAAGACTGGGTGCAGCTGCGCCAGCGGGGGACGCCTAGAACCTATTCTGCTGGGTACCTAGCAAAGTCTTATTTACTAGGCTGGGGTTTAGGGGTCAGCAGCTCCTGTTGGCATGCTTACAACAATCCGACAAGGGAAGGTTTGACGATGTCGGATGCAGGTACGAATCGGCCTGAGGAGCTTAATCAGGCGGGGATGGCTTATAAGACGATTATGGAGTGGATGGTTGGTGCTCAGATGACAACGCTGACAAGGAATAGTTTGGGGGTGTGGATGGTGCAGTTACAGAAGACAGTGGATGGGGCTCAGAAGAAGTCCTTTGTGCTCTGGAGCAGCACGGGGCAAATCGTAGCACAGCGGGTGGAATCTGTTTGGGGTGTGAAGTACATGCAGAATTTGATCACCGGTGTGAACACCACTGTGAAGTCTGGGGACACAATCCAGGTGCAGGACACACCTGTGCTATTGGGGCAGAAGTGAGATGTTGGTGTGCTTTAGGCTCACATTAGATATGGGGGAGTCTGCAAATGGGAGGATTTCCGGCAGTGCGTTGGCTTGGCGAGGTACCAATGTTTTGCGTTCAATTGCATTGATGTCTCAGCTCTTATAGGTGCTTGAGTCCTGAATGGTATTGGAACACAGGAATGGGGCTGATTGCTTGCTGTCGGTGGTCATGTCCCGCATTACCATTCATTTCCCACAGATGAGCAGACATTCATCATAACTTGTATCCATTCCTTTGAAGAGGGCTATTGACGAAAGTCCTGTAACAAGCTCCAGGGCATGTGTTCTGCTACTAGTTACGGTAAGACAAGCAAATAGCAGCTGTAGAAAAACGTATGTGCAGTGTCCTTGCGGCAGCAGAAACACTGCATGTGAAGTATTTCTGCAGCTACTGTTTGCTTTGTCAGAGCTTTGAGAAGGGGTGGTCAGGGCGTCAAGCGCACCCTGGTCTTTTTTGGGTGCGTTTTGGAGACAAGCAGCATGTCTACTTGTCTGGAGAAATGATGTTGGATCTAAGTGGTCATTCCTTCGTTGATATGAAGGCGCTGCTCTCAATCGTGCACGCTGATACTTATGGACTTCGTGGCGATCAATTGTTGACTATCAGCTATCAAAAACAGACTGACAATGTTGGGGTTAGCAGCTATAGTATCTCCTTTTGAGGTTCAGAAGCTTACAGTTTGCAAAGGCTGCCTGGGGGCTCCGTATATGTGTTCAGAGCTTGCATGGCCAAGTGGGGCCAGTGCCCAACTAATCTTGGTGTCCAGTCTTGGCCAAATCCTTTTTTGCTATGAACGCCATGGCCCTTACGGAGGATGAGGTCTGTGGCAAATCTTATCAAAGCCTGCTATAAAGACTATTCTTCAAGTTTCATATGTGACGGGAGCCTCGTGGCTTCGGTAACAGCCACAATGCAATAGCCACTGGAGAATATGATGTAGCGTGCGAAGAGTGAGGGGGTTGGGTTGGAGGTGGACTCTTGGTTGTGAGCTGGACCATTTGGGGTCCTGCTTTGGTTTGGGAAACCTCACTCAGTAGTCCTACTTTCTTAATTGTACGCCACTCATCGTGAAGTGAGCGTAAAATCTTATTGTTAACTGCAATAGCCTTTGTAAATAATGTGGGCTTGACTTGTAAGGTCTGCATCGATCCTTTGGCAAAGGTGGTAACTGCAGAGGACCTGAGTTGCAGGTAATGCAGTTGTTCTGCTTCAGGTGATATTGATTGCTCCCGGTGAGCAGAGCGGAATATGATCAGCGACCCAGTGAGGATGTTGCTCGTGCACGCATGCTAGAGGCTCATCGTAGCTTAGACTGTTTGTTGGGAGGATTTTTAGTGATGTGTGATGTGTTTACAGACTTTGGAGCTGCCTCAGATGTGGGAGGTAGAGGTTGGAAGAGATAAGCTTCAATCCCTGAACCTTCCCCATGCATAAAGGCAGATAACTTCTATGGTTGGAGCTCCATCTCCCCCAATGGTTTTAGTTATGGGGTTTGGGGTGAGTGTGATTATGGGGTTGGGGTTGCGAATGTGGGTTTGGGGAGTGCGTGAGTCTGGGCACCAAATCAATGGCTCATGGTGGTGTATCTGCCTATGAATGTTGATGTTGTGTCCGTGCACAACGTTGGCGACAGCACGGGTTTTTGTTGTGCATGCAAACACAGGGTCGGGGAATGCTATGGAGCATGCACAGGACGAATGTTTGTGGGTGCTTGCCAAGCTACCTTTTTCTCATGGGCGGTTGTCAATAGCACTAAATGTAGACCAGCATGTGCACACGTTGTCTTTGAGAGATGTCTCTCACCTGGGCTGGTGTAAGCTTGGAGATGTCTCTCACCTGGGCTGGTGTAAGCTGGGAGATGTCTCTCACCTGGGCTGGTGTAAGCTGGGAGATGTCTCTCACCTGGCTGGTGCAAGCTGGGCCAGTCTTTTCGAATTGCCTCTCTGCAGTTTGTGGAAACTGCAAACAGGTCATTCAATCAGACTGGCCCAACTGTGCTTCGATAGATGCATGGAACTATGGATGGGTCTGCCGCTTGCCTGATACAAACACACATCACAAGTAGTACAGCTTTGCAGAGGGCAGGCTCTGTGAATGGACACCACCCCGGTTGGTTAGTTTCTGAGAGCTTGCCGTGTGGTTGCTTGTGGGAGCAGATCGTCATCCTGGCTGCAAATGGGATTGCATGTACTACCTAAGCTGAAGGCGGATCAGCTGCATGCCATGCACGATCTTTCTTGCAGCCAGCAGTCTGCATCTCCAGTAGGTATGGGGATCCCTTAAGACTGGTGGCCGTGTCTTTATGGTGAGAGACTTCTCGTGTGCTATGGCATTTTCAAAACAGTGGAGTCAATTTGAAGCTGGGTGGCATGCATGCGTGCTCTTCAAGTAAGACTTGGTGCTGGGCCTTAACTTCTGGCAGCAGAGCAACCACACAAATGTGTTCAATATTGGGCCCGCCACCTATCGATGGTCACGAGTAATGGGGATGGGAGGCCGCATGGCTATTGCTTATAGTGAGCAAATAGACTGCAGTGTGATGTTCATGCCGTGCCTTTGTTCTGCAAGTTGTTGAGGGAGCCACAGGCGGTTGGAGGACATTGCTTGGATAAGCTGAGCGGCACAGGCCATTTAACTCAGTATGAAAGCACTTGGACCTGGCCTCTGTTTTGTATTTCTCTGTGGCGGGCTGTCAACTGGGCACGGCAACTGGAGTTTGACGCATGCAAGCACGGTGCCCTTGAATGATTCTGTGGGGCACAGAAATATGCCAATTAGGTTGCATTTCCATAGACAATTGAGTACCAATGGCTTATAAGGGATGCTGGTGATCAGATAAGCCATGTGGTCTTTCTGGCGGTTACTCGCCCAGGGGATGTTTCGACCATCATATCACGTGTTGATCTCACTCTTTAGTGTGACAATGGCTTGTCCAGAATGAGTATTTTAGTGTAGATAATTGTCTTCCACCTGGACTGACGGGCCTTGGCTGATGATATGGTGTCAAACTGTGGCGATTTTGGTGTGGCGGAGCTGCCATTTCTGCTTGCCTGCAGAGAAAGAGAAAGAAGGACACTTTCATGCAGTCTGCCGCATTGTTGGCAGGTAGAGGCAGTTTAATGTAGGTAGCACGGGTGGCGGTTGTGTGCCTCTCAGAGATGTCCACAGTGTTGCCGGAGAGTGATTGGTGACTAGATCTGATGACGAGGGCCCTAGAGACATTCCTTTGAATAGCACTTGTTCTGCTATCATGCTCCAATGGCACACCCATAGGCTTGCTTGCAAAGGATGACTCTCTAGCCTGTGTGGGTGTTCTCCATATGTTGCCTTTGCGCAAGAAGCACCTGACCTGTTGCCTGGTGGATGAACAGAATACACCAAAGCAGCAGCAGTGCACTATATGTAGATAAACTGCAACTTCTGTCACTCATTGATGGTCATTGGTAGGGTTTCACCGCAGATTGTGTCCTTGGCACATTTCTGTTTCCAAGCGTCCCTGAGCTGACTTTGTCTTTGAAGCCCATGTGGGAGCTCAAGTTGGCGCTGCCCCCACCAGTGCCCGACATTGATTGACCCAAGTGATAACGTAACTCTGACTCTGTCTTTGTGTGTGGTGCTATCTTGTATGAAACTCAATGCATGCCATGCGGCCTATGTGGCTGTATTGCTCACAGGGCTGGTGTCTGAGGTCTCATATACAATATTTGGGTATCATATTTTGTGGTCTGGATGCCAATGTCTATCAGAGTTGATCGAAGTGCTTAGGTGGATGCATGAACAAACAAACAAACAAAAATTTAAGGTGTGGCTGCACCAAGGCAGCTAGGCATGTTAGGGTCTGTTGGAGTTGGTGGTCTAGGAGCCTTTGTCTTTGAATCTATTCGGTGGTGTGTGTGCTGAACCCTAACTAGCAATACTCTTGCTTTGCCAAACCTCTGTTTGATCCGTTGTTTTGTTTTGCTTTGGAACCAATCGGATGCTCAGTTTCAGTGGGTTCGACCCCCTTGTGGCTGTAACACGTTAATTGTCTTTGTGTTCTTTTTCTGGGAGTAGCAGCAGGCATAGGTCGCCTCGTATAGCATGTTGAGGACTTCAGTGTTGTTCTGGATGGGAGTCCTGGAGATTTGAACGGGATTTCGGCAACTGCGGGGCTTCTTAATCTGAACGTTCGAGTGCCGTATGGGTACTGCGACACGCATTCACGTAAACCCGTACAGATAACAAAAACAATGTTCAAGCTCAGGGGGCACGGACATTTCGGGGGGTCAGGGACCTTGCCAACTGAGCATCCAATCGACGCACTTTATCCGTAGCAAACATTCAGGTCTCATCCTTGATTCCACATGAACATTAAAAACACCAAGCGTACGACGTTGCCCAGTTGAAGTCACCGTTGGCCCATTGAAGCGACGAATCCATTTCCAAAGAGCTGCCTTGACTTGCTGTACTGCCTACTCTGTGGGGCACACTCCCTATGTCTCACACTGGCATCAGCTCACGAGCAAAGACTCTCGCATCCGCTTCCGAGGAAAGAGGCTCAGAGGACGTTAACATGCTTCACACATCCAGTCAAACCGTACACTTCATGGACATCCATGGCACAGACCTGAGCTAGCAATACAAGGGACACAGAGCAGGTTTGGTAGGTCAATGTACATAGATGTTTGTTATGTTGTTATATGTTTGTTAGGTTATGCCATGTTCTTGCAGCCATGTAGTTGCAAACATTTTGATGTCAAGCTGCTTGCAACACCGTTACTGCTTGATATTGTTGCCAGCCCCAAACAAGGCAACTGCCAGACAGATGTATAACAGGAGATACATCTTCAACAGCTCTGCAACACAGAATTGCACAAAGAGACCATTGTCCTACAAGAACCAGTGTACACAGTAGCCAAGAAAACATCAGTACACAACTCCATGCTGAGTGCCCTCGCTTGTCTGGAAGACCACCCCGCCCACAAGCAACCCAATACTGTATGTGCTGCACCTTACATAACAATTTCGGCACCGCGAAGCCCGTGAGGCTGCTGGATTAGCCACAAAAATTGCTGAACAAATCAGACATCAACATCAGAGTCAGTAACCGACAGACCTAGACACAACAGAGCGGGTCCCCCCTGCTGACACATCCACACGCAAAGCTGCCTACCTGTTGCGATCTTCTGATCAGCCTCTTGTGTCTCCTGTGATGGTAATGCCTCCCAGCTGCCAAGTGCTGAGAATGAAGAAGTCCAGACTTGGTTGGCAGAGAAGCTCACTGCTCGCAAGGTTACCCTGCTCCAAGCACCAGCTGAGCTGTTGCTCCTCTGGCGATAACACTAGCAACGCACAGCTGGTCAGCCCCTGCTGCTGCTGCTGCCATTGTAGAACTGACCCCGGCTCCAGGCGAGTTCCGCCTCCTCAGCCACACTCGCACCCCGGCTGGTCTCAATGCTAAACCCAAAGCTGATGATGTCTTTGAACTGCTGCAGTGCAGCTGCAACTTCCCTTCTGCTCCAGTTGATACAGCTGAAGCAGAAGGCCCCGAGCTGAAGCGCACAGCAGCTGCAGGGAACCCCACCACTGCTCAGAAGAGAGGCGCGAACGGTGAAGGGACGGCAGGGGAGAGAGTAGCTGGCAATCTCCACATGCCAGGCAGCAACCATGACCATAGAGATGTGAAAGTAAGCCCTTCACATTGCCCTGAGACTGCAAGATCCACAGGTGCAGCCAAAGCTATAGGGTGCTGAGACTGCTGTTGCGCATGCCGTTATATCCCCAAACATTTAAGAGGCTGCTGCTACGGCTAGCACAACCATTGCAATGTAGATGCAGGTTGGCTGGCTGCTGACGAGAGGCACAAGCAAAGGCGGGCGTTAGAGGGCCTGGGGGGGGAGGGCTCCTCAGGGCGAGGCTTATGGGAGGGCTGGGGTAGGGAGGGGCACGGCGGGCTTGAGAGGGGGGAGCGGCAACTGCTTTGCACAGGGTAAGACATATGCATTGTGTAGGCTTGTATTGCATGGGCTCCTGCAGGCTGGTCAGTCCAGTAGGGGGTTGGTGGAGGTCAGTCGAGGGTTGCGGTAGAGCGGGTTTGTGTCCGCTGTGTCTGCCGCCGATGGCTCCTTGAAGGCTCTGTACATGTAGGACTGGATGGCGCGCTCGCGCTCTACTTTTGCCTCCGCCCTATAGACAAAGCACAAGAGGGAGATGTAAGAGCAGGGTAATCGGTGAGTCAGTTAGGGATCAAACGCTGCTGAGCTGAACCGGATTGAGGACAGGCACCAATTCCCTTGCCTACTAAGGCTGCAATGCACTAAATGTCAACTGCGCTGAGCATGGAAATTGACACACGTCTTGCCGCGCAATGGGGCATGGCATTAGAACTTAACAACGGGAAAGCATTGAACGCTCAAGCAGAGCACCTTCAGCAGCAGAGGCGAAGTGTTCAGGGATGACAAGGTCTAGCAACTGGTTGTGAGTGCATTAGGACGCAGCATAGCAATGCATGAGTCACATGTTCAGTATTCAAAAGAGACAGAGATGCACAAAGCTGCTGGTTCTAGCACACGAAGCATGAGCATGGATAGCTGAAGCAGATGCACATGCAAGGGGTGTCCCTGGGCCGCCTGAGGGATCGGACTCCCTTTAGCAGCATGTATATCCGTACCTTGCCCTGTGCCTATGCAGCTGCACTTTCTGCTCTGTGGTCTCAGCAGCCAGCTCCACTGCAACCAAGTCAGCAACATTTACTCCCCCCTTCCCATCTGAAGCACGACCCTTGGACCCTTCGTCAAGTCCATCTTCTCGCTTGCGCTTTTTGGACGGTTTGTTGACATTGGCATTTGGTGTCTTGAACCCGAGTCCTTCGTTGCCTTTCTGACTGGGGAGTTGCAAGGGCTCCTTGGGACCTTGGCTGCTAGCACCGAGGCCTGACCCTTCTTCCCAGCCCGCCTTTTTCAGCAGCCTGAAGCCGACATTTCTGTCGTCCAGACCCGCATTTGTCTTCCGGGAATCGATATACGAGTGAGGCTGGCTCCTGTGGATCCGCTTATAGCCCCTATCTTTGAGTTGGCATGGCCCTGCTCCTGCGGCTACTGCATGTTCCTTCATGGCTGCTTTGAAAAACATTATACGTACAAAGCAACGGCGCCTGGTGATTTCAAAGCACCTTGTGGCAGCTTCTACGCAAACAAAACCGAGACTGCAAGACAACGTGCAGAAGCCCCAATGACACGAGCGTGCGGAGCACGATTTCTCCAGTTACAGCCGCGAAGAATCCTCTGCACGATGATCAAAGAGCAACCTGGAGCCTAGGCCTCGTCATGCAGCAATACAGGCCTGACACCGGAGCACTACTCGACTCACTCCCTCGAGTCGGCCAACAGAAGTTGCACTATAGAAGTTGCTGCGGGGGTTAAGCAGCAAAACATATCTTGCTTAAATGCCATTCAACCTACGAAGGCGAACCCATGCCATGGACAAAATCTTGCACTTCCGCGTTCTGAGTGGCACAATGATCAGGAATTCCATCTTTGCTGGCATTGGGCAGCCTGGTTAGCCTACTAGCGCACAGTAGCCATACAAAACAATTAACATTGGGCCCAGATACCTCCTGAGCACAGCGATGAACTTACAAGAAGACACGCATAGCCACACAGGACTTGCAAGCCTGCCCGGCACTGGGCCAGTTAACTGCTGGCAGGCACAAAGTCGAGACTGAAAAAATCTGACCTACCAGCTGTAACCATCACAAGTGTTTCCACGTCCAAATGCCCCACAGGAACGCAGCAGCAATCAACCAAGGTTTAAAATGGCAATGCAAGTAGCTGCAGAAACCTACTTCGCACATGCAGTAGTCAGCATGCACTAGGCAACACAACGGCTGTTATACCGACAACCAGGGGTTGCCTTATTGCAATTTCTAAAGTGCGCAGATGCAGTTAAGAGTGTAGACAACAACCTCCTGTACAAATTGGACCTGCCAGCCATGCGTGCATGGACATACCCTGAACAATCAATGTAGACCATCCCAATGCAGCAGCAGCCACGCAGAACAGCAAGCAGCACATCCATGACACATAAATCATGTGGATGCCCCCCAAAATCCGAGCAACAGCCCAACAAGGGTCCACCCAAAGCCTCCCTTCCCACAGTAGGTAACAGAAAGATCGGCACATTGGTTGCAACACTGGAAATAATGGGCTTGCTGAAGAACAGTTATTATATAGGAGTCACAGCCCTGCACACAGCACAGGGCAAGGAAGCTATTGCACATAGGGTATCGAGCATGCGTATTCCACACTGGAGTTCTGCATCAGTGAAGGTCATTCTGCTCATCAGTACATGGTTCTGACTTCCCTATCATTTTCACCTGCCAAATCTAACCTGCCCTGCTTGGTTGCAATGACTTGTGGAGGCTGCCTTTGCCATACATACACATCCACTGCTATCTTCAACCTGCTTAGTAAACTGAGGCTACAGATTTGATACAGCACAACATGCCCGATACAATTTGCCTGAAGCTTCCCACAGCTTCACAAAACAGGACCCGGCAGACATTCTCTCCACAAAGCACAATTACCAAGTAGTCCCCACAGACTGGTAACATCCCTTCAGTACCAAGGTATGTTCATAGAGCCATGTAAAAGATCAGTAGTGGCCACATCCACCTCTCCTGCTCAAATCCCTATGCAGCTGCCCCCTGCGTACATGGCAGGTAGCCACCCATCTCATGCCAAATTCAGTTAATTGTGTTGCTGTTGCAAGACAGCTTGGCCCCACATCATCAATCCTGCTATATTTTTCAAGTAAGGTGGCACAGCTTCACAGCTGTAAGAACATTGACAATAACTGAAGACATCCAATGCTATGTACCATCTTGAGGAGCGCCCTAAACTCTGCTCTCCTTTACAGCCCTGACACAGGGGCAGCCACAGTGTGGGATTAATATCCTAACAAAGCCTTCCAATTAGTCACTTAATGGAAAAACAAGCAAAGGACTACTTCCATGCTTAGCGTACTACACACTGAAGGACAGCAGACTATGGAAGCTTCTTCAAGAAGCATGAACTTTTAAAGGCCTTTGTGATAACACCTCCACTTTAAAACATGTAGCTTAACAAAATATTGCTGGAAACAACCAGCAGGATTTTAAGACAGTGCTCTTGTGGCTCCACACATGCAGCCTGCCCTTGCCCCTTAAAAGGCCCACATGCATGGCCATGTCAAAAAGGTCAGCAAGAAAACATCCCCACATTTTGCCACATGGCATGCCTTAAAAGCTGACCCATAAAAACGGAGCCCTTGTTGCATGCTTCCAGACAAAACTGCATGTATGAGCCTCTAGAGCTCGACTACCAAGCACCCATATTGACAAGCCTGCGCCATGTCGACCTTCCAAGTAAGCTGGCCATTCCAGCCAGTACAGGATCCTTGTTTTGCAAAAGTGACTCCAAAGGAGCAACCACAACAGGATTCCCGTTTACAGCCATACTATATGCTGCATACCCCCATTACTGTCCTGAACCTGCTGTATAACAAACAATCTTAAGCACAACATTGTATGATCGTCTTGTGTTCATTGCTGTAATTATGCACTGTGACCTGCATATCTTGAGTACAAACAAACTTCACTTTCTGCATGCATAGAAGCAGACATTAGCTCACAAGATCATACTGGTACAAGCATGCAGGCATTGGAGCAATGCAAAGCTCCATGCAAGCAATCGTGCACATAACACAAACAAAGGCTTGAGCATAGGCATTAGGCTCGGTGCTTTTGCAACGCCCGAATCCAGCAACAGAATTCAAGTCCAACATTCACAAGAGCGCACTGACAAGTGCTTGCTTCATGTACCCTTTAGCGCAGCCTTGGATAAAGGATCAAATTCTAACCTCCAAACTGCTGGCAAGCCAGCATACTTCTTCTGCAAGCATACCAGGTCAAGAATCTCCAAAGAATACAGGCACAAGAGCCCATATTTAGGCCACTCAAGCAAGCGATGCCACGCTATAAGCCAGTATTGCAGGCACTAGGGATGCTAACAGGCAAGTGCTATGCAAGCACAATTACCTTAGGGGCCTGTAGCATGGGTCAACCTAGCTGAACCGATGCTGGAGATGCGCTTGGCATCATGAAGCTGCATAGCAGTCAAACCACACAAACATGCTGTGATGGAAACATCACACTGTCTGTAACTGAGAATACTTTCACAGAACACATGTTTTCAAAAAATACTGCTCCAACAACAGAGACATATGCAAACAAACAAACAGTCACTATATGCACAGGCAACAAGTATAATTTTGGGCCTTGACGCTCTAACATCTTTCACTCCGCACACATCACAATGAACAGCAACATGGCAGCCATATCCAATTGCACTTAGAGCCTTGCAGTGTTGGACACTGCTACATCATTGTATGTGCTAGCACACCATAGATCTTTCTGCACAAAACATATGAACGCAACAGATCTCACCCAGACAGGGACTCGCCCAGAAACTGCCAACATGCAAAGCCCTGGCTATTGTAACCCTCAGGATTCTGGGTATACATGTCACCCGCGGGAATGCTGTACTGTCACAGCAGTCACCAGGCCCTGCTTCTCTCTTTGCTTCAAGCGATTGCTCAGGTGCAGGCAACCTAGCATGCACAGTCAAAAGCCATGGAAACAACTCTGCTGCAAGCTTAGATTCAAGCCATCCAGGCTGGGCTGGGACAACGGGCATAAGGAAAAGTTGCTGGTGAACCTCCCTGCTTCACTTCTTCAGTGATGCACGTGCATGCAGCCTTCTCCCCATCTTCCAAAGATCATGCAAGGAGATTCCTTCAGCTGCCAAGACCACATGCAACCAAAAAAGGGCAAACAATATAAAGAATACCCCCATGGTGTGTCACTTGTGCAGGTTGCAAGCCACTAGCCCATGACACTGGCAACTTGCTGTGTATGCAAGGTCAAGCTCCTGCTGTGGATCGACCTGCAACATGTTCCTGGCGAGCGAGCTTGGAATGTCAGGGCAGCTGAAAGGGGAAGACCACCTAGCCCCATGCAGAAGTGAAGCCTTTTAAGCGCCCCTACACTTTCCAAAGTAGAAGCAAATAGGGTATGAAAGTGGAAAGATATGAACATCGAGTACTGGGGTCCTATGTGAAAGGATACTGGATGCAGTTCATGCTCTCCAGCCACAAAAGACAATGGAGACCCCATGCAGCATCCCTCCCTGAATACCAAGCAATGGACCACTTCCTAAATTGCCAAAAAGAAGAACCGACAGTAACAACCATAATGCAATGCCAACTCAGACAGCTCTGAAGCCTGTTTGCATCCAAAATCAAGTTAAAAAAGATGGTGAGAAGAAGATATCTGGTGAGAAAGCCCACTGGCAACATCTGCAAACACACATGCGGGTGCGCAGTCTGGGGCTGGACTACGACTTGCAAGAGGCTACTCTGAGAACTGCATTGCTTCACATGACACACAAGAGGGGCCATAGCAGCAATCCCCTGCAACTAGCAACCTGAGCTATTCTTTCACAAGACATCATACATGTAGTCACTCTCCGCCAGATGTTTGTGGCCCCTGGACCTTCCAAGAAGGAAAACAACTTCCAAACCTAGGGCCTCCCTTGGCACTTAGTGTCTCTGTTCCGCTTTGGCACCCATACCCGCCTCGGTATCAACGTACATAAGGAGTATGGACCAAGCATCGCTCTGGCACAAGAGGTCCCATGCATGCACAGCCAAGCAGCAGCACCTGTGTTAACCCTCAACGCATTTCTCTCACACCCCCTGCAGATGTTCCATGGGTAAATTTCACCCAGCTCTGCTGCAAACCAACAGTGACAATCCTACTATGCCTGTAAGATGGCCTCAGTAGCTGCTGCAAACAATATGCTGTCATCATCCATAACAGCAATGTTTATTAAATCGTGTCAGGACGCAATCACAACTTATCTAGCAAACAGACAACAAAACACCTTGCGTGCAACCTGCGCACCAACCAACTTGGGATAAGATAAAAAACCTTGCCATATCTTCCGTAGTGAAAACATGCTTTTCCGATCCAGGAGCAAGATCCTTACGATTACACTGCATGCCAGACAAGGCCGAAACCAGTAAATTCAGGAATGCACAGAACCGCAGGGCCCCTGTTCCTCAACCAAGATGCCACCTTCTCACATGGCACGGTTGCAGGCTCAGATTTAGCCCTCTCCTATGCCACAGGACAAGATGCATATGCCACAGGACAAGACCTGGTTGTGATACGTTTCTGAAGCATCCTCACGACCAATTACTAGATGCAAACGTAACCTTTTAGGACTGCTACTCCACCCCCAATGCAGTACATAGTTGGGCCTTCCCTAACGAAAAAATGCATCTGAGGAGATCATGCTGTTAGAATCAGGCCCCATGACATGCATGGACCCACTTGCTGTCCTGTAGCAGCACATGACGTGCTGCAAACCTCCAGGAGGCTACTGACACATATCAAGTGGACACATGTAGAAACAAAGCCCATGATTCAAGCATAATGACAATGTATCAAATGCCTCATTGTCGCAGCATGAACAGCACCTCGAGCCGATAGCCCTGTAATTAGACAGCCCATCCTCAACATGCACATCCCCTACTGCAACTCATCAACATCCTGCAGTAGCACAACCAGAGAATTTGCAACCCTCTACCAACGCATATGCCTCCTATTGCAGCCCATGAGCCATGACCAGAGGCCTCTGACTACTCCAACTAGCAATTGTGCTTCAGCATGCATATGTGTATCAGGCAGTTTCTGCTCAGAACCACAGCAACGCCATATTGCGTTCATAATACTCGCCCCCGCCCCCAACCCAGCAGAGCCCTCATTGTCTTCTGCCTTTTCAGTGTTTGCAAATACCCTCTGCTCACACGAACCAAGTGCGGTGAAGCAGGGCCTCCATTGCATGTTGATCACCCCCTTGCAAACCCCCAACGGCAGTATCCAACATTCGCCTGCAAGCTAGCATGAGGCAGCCCCAAGGGCGGTCTCCTGCAAGACCCAGGAAGGAATCTACCAGTGGTTCAATACCATTACCTCCACAAAGCTGATGCCCAGCTACTCCCACTATGCCCAGACCAACTGCTGAGGCCCCCCCACACAGACAGAAGTCCCTATAACTCCAACATTGCTGGGTCCTGGAAGTGAGGATTTTCACGCCACAGTAGCTTTGAATTGCAGTGTAGCCCACACCCCATGTGTTAGTGCCCATTTCCAAGCTATTC
The DNA here is from genome assembly GCA_963556185.1 of Pseudopediastrum boryanum. Classification (NCBI taxonomy): domain Eukaryota; kingdom Viridiplantae; phylum Chlorophyta; class Chlorophyceae; order Sphaeropleales; family Hydrodictyaceae; genus Pseudopediastrum; species Pseudopediastrum boryanum. The sequence goes on along the minus strand of OY744502.1, from coordinate 5,509,083 downwards.
CGCAGCATGAACGCAACATCGGCATCGGCTACCTAGCCTCCCCACCCCCACCCCCCCTTAGCAGCCGCTCTATTCTAAGCGCTGGCGTTTCAAATCTGCACATTCCAAGTTCTGTTCCATCTTGATCCTGTTGGCGTAGAGGACAGAGTGCAGCTGGCACTGGACATCCAGTGCAGACACGGGGCTCCCAGGCTCATAGTGGATCTCAAAAACATCATAGACAGAACCGGCAGTGCTTGTAGTGATGGCTGCACGTGTGATCTGCATAGGAGTGCAAGCAAGCTGTCTTAGCTATGTGAGGAAAGGGCCCCCTAAGAACCTATGAGAGATGCGTGGTGCCCTGGGATAACGTCGAGTACATGTGCTATTTGGAACAGGAATCGGAAGTGCTCCATCTACCATACGTGTGAACAGAAGATGCTTATCCTATTCAGTCCTGCCCCACGATGCATGCAATGCCGCCAAGCCCTAACAGAAGGAAACTTTATCTGCGATCCAGCCCCAGTCAATGCCCCAAAAGCCGGCTCCACAGGTTCCACCTCGCCCACCCGTCCCACAATCCCATGCTGGAGACCAACAAACAATCTCTTCAACTAGGTCTATTGCTCTCTCCCTGGGTCAGCACGTACCTGCAGTGGCAGCTGCCTGATCGCTGCAGTGATGTCACTCAGCAGCCCTGGGCGGTCCCTACAGTTGACCTTCACGTAGAAGCAGTTGATGCCCTCCTCCACAATCACGCCCACAGCTGGGGGCGCGTTGGTCAGCACCTGAACGCGGCAAGGTGAAACATCAAAGATCAGGCAAGTAAGCCCAGGTTACGAATTCCTATACTGATGCAGAAACGTGTGTAGGGTCTATGAGATAGATCACTACACAGCCCTCGGACCGTGCAGCACCCATGACTCCAACCAGTTTGTTAGTAAGTTGAAAGAGACCGATACTGAGCGACGAGACAACGAGAGCGGATATTAATCCGAAACACGTATAAGCTGAAGCTAAGGAACCCGAGAAGGGGATCAGCTCCCACCCCATCTGGGTAGAGGATGCACACCATTCAAGCAAGCAGGTAAGGGATTAAATGCTGACTACATCGAACTAGGACCAGAGGACCTGAAAGATCTGCAATCACAGAGAGATACTGCCAGCATCACCACCAGCGACAAGCTATGACTGCCTGCGACGCTCCAGGAGAAGAGGGAGGCCAGCATGCAACTGGAAGGCCAGCATGCAACTAAGCCATGCATGTATTCTTACCACAGGCAGCTCAAGGGCACTGGGTTGACTGGATGAGCTGTGCTGGCGCACCAGGTCCATCTGCGGCCCTTGGCTGCTACGAGCTGCTGCAAGCTGCTCCTGGAGCAGGAACATCTGCTGCTGGTCCTGAGCAACCTGTCATGGGGAGCAGGCATGCATCCAGAATTAGACAGTGCTGTAGGCAGACAGAGATAGGCACGTGGCGTGGAAGGTGTGCGTGGGGGTAGCTGCTGCTCTTCCGTAACAGGCCTGGGTTAGCATCCTGTGGTCACCATTGGGGCTGATACCCATGCAGCTGAGGATGATTTATTTGCAAAGGGTCGCAGCTGCTTTCCCCTTGCTCTAATTTGCTACTCACCTTGCATCAACAGGACCCACCCATGACTTCGCTAAGACTTCACAGACAAGCATGCAAAGCACAGCACGCGCAGGGCCATTGCTTGGCTGTTAACCAGGTGAATTTCAGCCACAAGATAAATCAGCAGGTCTCATTGCTCGAGCAAGAGCCCAGCCTGCAGATGTTTCCCCGAACCCAACCAACCTGATCCTGCAGGCGCGTCAGGAGTCGGATGGTGTCCGACAGCACCACATGCTTTGGGCGCTTCATGTCACTCCCATCAGGTCCTTTCACAGCAGCTTGCGATGGTACCAAGTCGCGTAGCTGGTCGATAAGCGAGTTGATGCGATCCCTGCGTTGCTTCTCAATAGTGCTGTGGCTGACGGAGTTCTTTCCCTCTGCAACAGGACAATATTGAGCATTAACTGAGTAGGCGGTCCAAATAATTGTAAGCTGCAACAAGTGGAGGTCAAAGCGGTCCGCACCGCTGAATGAACGGCGTGTGACTCACCTCTCCCAGTGCTGACGGTAACTGCAGGTCCTTCGCTGCCTTCCTGTTGTGTACCGTATGAGCCGTGGATGCCTCCACCGCCTGCAGCTGCTGTGGCGCTGCTGCAATCTGGCTGCGGATACCTACAGCCCATGCCGACTGCTGTGCAAGCTGCTTCCGACGCCAAGGTGCTACCAATGTCAGGACTGCCGCTATCAGAAGAGGCGAAGGGCCCTTCATGAGGTAGTTTGGAGCTCTTATCACTGTCAGAGCTCTCGCAAGGGGACTTGGGTATAGCCTCCTGGTGGTGATGAAGGCCGTCAGCAGCCATGCTGCTCACCGTCCATCCAGGCAAGCTGATAGGTTCATGCCTGTCAAAGAACCGAAGCATATCCGACAAGTCTCCGTCCGTGAAACTGCATTCCAGGCCGTCCAAGGGCTGGTGAACATCATGCTGGAGAAGCGCTTCAGGCAGGCTGCAGTCCATGGCTCCGAGTCGTGGCAACTTGCAAGCTGGAGCTCCGCGAGAGAGAGTTAACTAGAGCAATGTTCTGGCCAATGATGCTGTCAAAGATGGAAGTCGATGCACGTGCGCCCTCAGGTATCCTCAAGCCCACGTGCGCTCAGACCACAATCAACCGCTTCAGGCTAGATCCTTAACGTCGCTGGTAGCGCATAGGGGCCTCTGATAGTGATAGTTTAGGTTAGGAGTCCTTGGTGCAAATAAAGCAGGTTGTCCAACAACAACCCTAGCAATGAACGGCCTCAGACCCAGTAGAGTCACTAAGTGGCACTTGGCAGTAGTGAATCACGTGTTGGTGGCTGTAGTTTGGGGCCTGGGGCTCTGGGGCTGTATGCCCCTGGGGGCCCCATGTGATGCACGTTGCGGATGGCAAAGATATATATATACTCAGCGGGCACCCTACTGTGCACATGCCGGTGGCTTCGTCTTGACACCCACATGTAGTGGACCTAGCCACCTGGGTGAGGCTGTTTCGCAAGTGCATTGCGCATGATGATTGACCTGCAGTGCGCCCAGTGGCCACACAAATGCCACAAAATATGATATGCTCAGCCTGTAGCAGCGGCGCTGATGAGGAATCTGCCTGGCATAAAACGTTCCCAGGCTGTCCTTGAGCGAAAGGCCCATCATTTGCGGCCCCCTCTCACCTCTAAGACCTAGGCCCCATGGGCTAGCTTGTTAAGGACCTGTGACACCGTGTTCAGGGCCTGGTGACTGCTGGATGAACGGGTTATTTCTGCAAGGGACCCACAGTGATCAGTCAGGAAATGAGTGAAGCATTGCCCCTTTTCTGTGTGTGTTAACCCAGCAGAGTAACTACCAGGGGTTTAGAGGCACTCTCCTGACTCTTGCGTCTAAGTGGTCTGGCAGTGCCGGGCAGAACAGGTGAGTTTGCAGGTACTAGCATGTCTTGCAGCCCTTCATGAAAGATGAGCCTTCTGAGCTTCATGCATGTGCTTGATCTTCAAACATTCAGTAGAGCTATGCATGATACCTTCCAAATAACAGGTTAATGGCATGCCCATGGTAGGGCGTCAGCGTGGGTTTTCAGCAAGGGAAAAAACTGCTTGACATCCCATTGACTGAGTCAACTGGTCAGTGGATGGCAATTGATAAGTGGTTGGTCTGACAGAAGGTTCATAAGGGATTTGATTAGCAAGGGATGTAGTGTGGGCTGGTGGAAGCCATAAAAGATCTGGAAAAATTGTGTTGTTTTCAGTATGCCGCTGGAGTGTACATTGCGTTGCTGCTTTGTCTGTTGCTGTTGGCTATATCAGTAAAGGTAAATTGGCAACGAACACCAGCTATGTTGGTTCGGGGAAGCCAATTGTGTCGAATTTAATTATGCAGGTGTCCTGCTGACCTCCATATGGCCCCTACACGGCCCCTGGTTTCTCCCCGCACTCTCCCCTGCTTTGATTACCTGTACCAACCTCCAGGCCCCTGGTATTTGCAGCCCTCTGCCGGGTGCCAATTACAAATTGAAATTGTAAGCAGTATGTGTTGAGCCAATGCATAATGCCCCAAGGATCCTCCTGGACCGTAGCAAAGAGCCCAGTAGCTCACCTCCTGTGCCTTTTGATGCTAACCGCTAGACATTAGTAAGCAGTATGTACACAGGAGACAGCTGACATCCTCTCTTTTTTGCCACTCACAGCGACTCGCCAGCTTGTTAGCAATGGTTACAATCTTGTGCCTGCTGTTAGGTCAAAACCTGCAGACATTGCAGATGCAAGCTCCATCCATCAACACTGCTGAGCGCACGTTGGGACATACCTTCTCTCAACTTCTAGACATGCAATCGTTCATATTCATAATCGTTTGTTCCAGGCTTTTGACTTGTATGTGACCTGCCTGATAAGTATGCAAAGACGCTCTTCCCTAACATTTGCAGGGAGAGCAAGATGCCACCTGGCTCTGCATTAGTGTACCTCTCTGTGTTTATAATACAGTTAGCTCTCCAGTTTGCAGCTGAGATTGCTGTTGATTCAGGGGAAAGAAAGGGGTTTGGGGGGGGTGGGGCCGGGGGAGCAGAGAGGTGGGGTTGGCTGGGAGAGAAATGTCAAGTCTGTACAAGAGAGAGTGAAAGGCTGGGAAGGCATCTTGTGCAATCAAGGAGGAATAGAGCAAACAAACTAACAAACAAAAATTTAAGGTGCGGCAATGGCCTTGTGCAGATGTTTGGGTGGTGCCACAGATCCACATCAAAAAAAGATGCATAGCAAATTTAACACACGGTTGGGTGCGGGGCCCAGGGTACTTTTGATGGGACGGATAACAAGATGTGCTGATATCAAAATGATTTGACTCTCTGTCTTCAACGAATCATGCCACCTGTACCTTGGACCCATACCCCGTATAAACTTAGTAAGTGGTCATGTAATCAAACCAACAGGTTGATCAGTAACATTGCCTGCGTGCATCTACACTGCCTCCCGGTCTAACAGGCCACTGATGCAAAACGACATTATTTTCTTACGTGGTTACTTGTCTGGCTTTCTATAGCTTTGGTGCTTTTTAAACCTTGGCAGCAGACATGCCAGGATTGAACTGTGCTGGGCCTATAGTATGCTGGAAGCACATGGTGCATGATGAACACCAGTATGATCTTATACTTTTTTTTCAATCTTACCATGATCTTTTCATTTATCATGGATCTTCAATGCACCAAGCATGAGCACCACTTTATGGACATCCAAGAGCAGTACAACCTCATAGGACTGACTAGTAACCGACTTTTAGCCACCTCGCCTCCATAGAACTTCCTTTTACAACCTCAGTCGCGTTCAAGTACAAGAGACAACGCCACAGAGAGGGCCACCAACATAACACGCATTGGTGTGCCCTCACCAACATGCATGGACAGCACTTCACCTGATGTTGCAGAATATGCCTCGGGTATCTCTACATCAACGATCACCATGCTCAGATGTTAATCATGGATGACAGTCACAAACAGCACCAAATTCATACATGAGCTGGACTTCCGTGCTATCCACGTGCTGATAAAAAATTCAACGTTGTGACAACCACAAGAGGGCCGGCTGCTCGGTACCAAAGCCTATGATGCACTCCTGAGGATAGGTTGCTAATTCATTCCCGAGGCGGGGCCAAGCTCATCAAGTCACCTCAGCAGCTGCTGCTTAGCTAGGCCTTGCCTAGATGGTTTCCTTGTTGGCTTTCCAGATGTTGCGCCGTGGCAAGGCAGGACTGCTTCAAAGGCTGATGGCGACGAGGGTCCTTGCACCGAGCTGGACTGAACATACGTTAACCTGGCTTGGTTGGGCAGGCTGATAGGCACAGGGCAAGTGGGATTATGAGCACCCAGCTCTCCCAGCACCGTTAATCAGGGAAGGTGGGTTGCGGACATACAAGCTCATTATGGCGTTTGGAGGCATAAGGCGTCACTTGCAACCATGCAGTCCTAGCTCCCACGGGCCCTCACCTTGCCTGACCTGGCAACTTCGTAGAGCATGCCACATGTCTGACAAGTTCCAGTCCAGCATGCATAGCTGGAAGCTTACGAAATATGATTTCAGTAAAGCATGCAGGCGTAGGAGGACGTTCGTGGAACATTGCCTATGGCTCTTGAAGGCTCGGTTGTAGCCAGGCTGGTAACGATCCGGCTACAACGGCCACTCACTAGAGTCACGTGTTCACGGAAGTGGCACTCGATAGCTATGACATCTCGGCGCTTCTGAGAAGGCTATCTCCGACGGCCGTCGCGACACCATAAGATTCATGTTGCCCTTGCTTTCATGCCGGCTTAATCGAAACTCTTGCTGCCACCAAGTGCTTCGCATCACCTTTGGCGACTCTTGTGACAGATCGCCAGCAGGCTCGCTGTGGTTGGTTGCTGGTCCTCGTCATAATGAAGTGGGTGCATGGCCTCAACGATCGAGTGGCGGGCAGCAGGGTGAGCGCGCTGAAAACGGGTGCTCAGCCACAGCCATGGCTCAGCGGGGTCGACACCTCGTTGTTCACGACTGATGTTTGGATCTTTTCCGTGATATAGGTTGGACATTACTTTAAGCTGCATGAGCGGAACAGCACGTTCACGACTGAGATCCGAGCTGGCTTCGTGACGTTCCTGACAGTAAGTTGCCACGCTCCTTGGCTCCCTGCGGGGTGCACCTATTGCTCATCAGTTTATCCAGCGCATGGTGGCCAGGGACAGCTCGGTACTAATCATACTTCTCTGCAGACATGCTATATTCTGGCGGTCAACTCCGCTATCCTGGCTGATACAGGTGGCACGTGCTCGGACAACGACTGTACGGTAAGCCCCGACAGCGGACAAGCCCCTCTCTAGCTGCAAATGCTTCGAAGCTGCATAACTTAGGTGCCAACATGGTGTAAAGCTAGTCTCCTGTTTTATGGTGATGATGATATGTGATCGCCCACATTCGCACTACAGCTTGCTGTGAGGACACCCCAACCTGCAGCCATACCGGCCACCTCTGACAACTGCCCCCACGACATGTCCTAGAGGTTGCTGCTCTTCAATTATATCTCCTGTGAAATGATGCGGACCTAGTTGTGCTGCCAAAGAAGGAAGCTGACGATGACAGTACTAACCTGCATGCCATGTGCTGCTCTTTTTTCTGCAGAACCCCGGCCCGGGCTGTCGCTTTAATTCCCAGGATGTAGGCTTTCAGGCATGTGTGGTAAGTACTGCTTCAAGCAAGCATCACACTTGGAACAGGTCAACCATGAATCATGCTCCAAAGTAATAGCTTCAGCTGAGAAGCAGAACCCTCTTACATGCTATAAGGTTACAGCACGGTCTGATCAACTGGGCAACAGCGTCGCCGCAAGGCTGCCTGATGAGTCGTTTTGACTTCAGGTCCCGGATGTGAACAATAGTTTGTTTTTGTTTACAGCTTTAGCGGAACAGCAGAAATGGCAGTAGAGGAAGAAGCTTACGAGAGCACCAGAACCAAGCAACATTGCATATCTAAGACATCAGCCTGGAACATGATGCCCCTGCTCTCTTCTGGAAGTCCAACATGTTGCAACTTCCACTGGATTCCTGATTGTTAGGAGGTTTTAGCTTTAGCTCCCAATCCAGCCAGAGCTCCCTCGCTATGAACTCCTTTAGCAAACATAGGGATCCCAGCCCCATAGTTGCCTCTTGGCACCACTACCATAGGCACTTCCCGTTGCTGGCCCTCCTGGCCCCTCACCACAGTGGCAATCTGAATACCATCATCCCAATTTGCTGTTATGTCTTCCTCTCCCTGCAGCAAGAAGTGCGCCGCAGCTTGGTGTCTGCTACTGCTGGTACTGCCCTGATGGCCTGCTTCCTGATGGGGGCAGTAGCAAACCTCCCTCTGGCTGTAGCACCTGGCATGGGCATCAATGCCTACTTCACTTACACAGTGGTTGGATTCCTTGGCACAGGGAAGGTGGGTACAGGCACTGGGCTCAAGGGTGTGAGGGGGTTGTTTAGGTGTTCCCAAGGGGTTGAGGAGGGGTGCAGCGGGTTTAGAAACCACAGGTATTGTGGGTACAGGCACTGGGCTCAAGGGTGTGAGGGGTTGCTTAGGGCTTGACGAGGCGTGCAGCCATTTTAGGACCCATTGGGAAGGTGGGTACAGGCACTGAAGTCCAAGGGTGGGAAGGGTTGCCAAGGTATCAACAAGGGAAGCAAGGGCTTGCAGCTGTTTTAGAAGGAGTCATGGAAACGCAACAGCAAGATCTTGTGGATTGAGGTGCTAGAGAAGGGGGAAATACGCGGCATGCTGGTGCTAATGCCAACCATGCAAGGAAATTCCGAAGCTTCTTATGTATTCTGAAAAGGAGTGCTGTTGGGGGTACCCACACCAAGAGCTGATACCAACGGACATTCCAGGTTGGTTGGGAGTTGCAGATGTGGCATGTCATCTGTAGATTCAGCATGTAGGCAACATCGAGGTCAGGCATGTGAAGGACCTGCGCTATTGATTGTGACTGTGCAGATCACCTGGGTCTATGGCACTTTTGCTATGGCATTTTGTGTGGACATGAAATAATTATGCCATGTGCTTCTGCTTGTGTTTGTGCAGATTACCTACCAGGAAGCTCTTGCTGCTGTTTTTGTTGAGGGCTGGATTTTCCTGATCATCAGTATCTCAGGAGTTAGAGGGAAGATCATCTCCACGGTACCCAAGTGTATCATGTTGGCTACAGCTGGGGGTATCGGCCTGTTCCTGGCTTTCATCGGGCTGCAGAAGAGCGAGGGTATTGGACTGGTGACGTATGACCCGGCAACACTAGTGACTCTTGGTGAGGGGGTGACTTGATTGGTGGGATGGGGTGAGAACTTGATCGGTGACTATGTGGCGGCTGATTTGGATGGGGGTGGAGTAGGGGTGGGGAGGTGGCGATGCTGAGATCGTCTGTTGGCGAGGCTGAGATTGCCTGCAACAAAGAAAATGGAGAACTAGGCCGAAGTACATAAGGGAAGGGTGCCTGGTGCAGTCCCAACCCCAGAAGCAGCAGATGGGTTCAGGATGCTTACTGTTGTGTCTTCTACCGTGCTTGTTTCCAGCAAGGTGGTTGCTTGTATGGCTGCACAAGCAGCCAAGGAAGCACATAAAGGATCGGCAGAAATGTTGATATGAGGATCTGTTGCGATGAGGGGTCTTGGGCATGTTATGGGTGGTAGCCTAGTAGGCTAGTAGGATTTTGGTGTCTTCTGCAGACAGCCGGTTGGTGAGGGATCTGGTAGTCCCTCATAAGTATGGGAGGTAATGTAGCAGCTTTTTGAATCCAGGCAGGCAACTAGGCAAGGGATTAGAGGCAGCAGATGGTATCAGTAATCGAGCCTAACAGCTGTCCCCATTGGCCATGGGTGCACAGGAACAGTTTTATCTGCCTATTGCTGAATCGCCCTGCTTGTCTTTGTCACATGGGTGTGGGAGTACGTACTAACCTTCCTTTAAGAAGCTGTTGTGACAGTCTTGAAATAGTCTGGCCTTCACTGTTTTTGACTGGTTGGTGTATTGTTGTGTGGTGGCTGCTAGGTGGCTGCCCCAAGGCCAACCGTGTGTACCAATACAGCGTTGCCAATGCCACTGTGGACGCTGTCTGTCCCATGGACCCTAAGACGAATGAGCTCACCCTAAACCTCGGCCCTATGTCACCCAACTACAGATGTGTGGGCAAGCGCCTTCACTCTGCTAACACGTGGATGGGTATCGTTGGGGTAGCTGTCATGGCAATACTTATGGCGAAGAAGGTCAAGGGTGCGATTATGATGGGCATCCTCTTTGTGACAGTCATCAGCTGGATCCCCGGGCATTTGGCGTCTTACCTGGGCGAAGGGGCTGAAATCGATGGTGAGAGGGTGGGGTGTGGGGTGGGATGGATAGGGGTTCTTGGGAGATGTCAAGAGTTCGAAATGAATGCAGGGTCTGATTTAGACGGGGGTGGGGGTGGGTGGGGCTGACAGGAGCGGTGAGGACATGTAGAGGGTTTAATTGGATGCATGGTCTGGTAGAGATGGGTGTGGTGGACAGGGACTCCCGGCATGAAGCTCCTTATTGGGGTGCAGGGTATGGTATTGACGGGGGTGGGGCAGGATGGACAGGCAGCTGCTGGGTTAGCTAGAGATTGCAATACCTGGGTTGTGGGGGTGGGGGTGGGGGTGGTGTGTATTGGATACACGCTGCGGCTTTCCGGTGGTAGTCAGTTTGTTGCCAAGATGGGTGATTTTGGTAGATAACAAGGCTTTATGGGGCTTGTTGGGTTTCATGGGGTGGTTAGGAACTACTACCAAGACTGGCACGGTGAGAGGGAATGGTGGCTGCTTGTATGTGTGAGAGAGAGAGAGGGGGGGAGGGGGGGAGGGGGGGAGAGAGACATTTACGCACGGAGACCGTGTATTGTTCCCCAGCGTAAGATTGTGGGAAGGGTTCCTTGGTGTAAAGATACACATGGAGCCCTTACCTTTGGCTGCTTGTATGCTTAAGGAACAAAGGTTAAGTTGTATGCGGCTCAAAAAGTGGCCCTATTGTGGTAGCAGCCCAAACATGCGAGAATCTGCTCTTTTTGATTACGCTAGCCGCTACCTGGTGTTGCCCGGAGCTCAACATGATTCTAATCTGATGCATCACCAAAATGGTGACTCACAGTACTGTTACCAGTAGAATAATTACAATAGTGCACCGTCGACAAGAGGCCAAGCAGGTGAAGGAAAGATTTAAACATGACAGTTGATTATCTGTTGCTAAATGACCTGCAGGCGGTGCTGAGCGCCTGGAATACTTCAAGAACGTGGTTTCGGTGCCTGATGCTAGCAAGACTACACTGGCATGGAGCTGGGCAGCCTTTGGCAAGAGTGAGCTGTGGGTGGCCCTCATCACCTTCTTGTACCTGGACTTCTTGGACGCTACTGGTACACTGTTCTCCATGGCATCTATGCTCAACCACAGGATCCCAGGTGCGGACAAGCATATGGAGAACGGGGGAAATGGGGGCACGCAGCAGGGGGGTTAAGTGGCTTGCTTTTGTAAGCATTGCATGCTGGCTGCAAGGAGGAGGGCAGATCTGCTGTGAGCTGTCAGCGTTTTTTGCTCGTAAATGTCTCTTATCACCTTCTTGTACCTGGACTTGTTGGATGCTACTGGCACCCTGTTCTTCATGGCATCTATGCTCAACCACAGGATCCCAGGTGCGGACAGTGGCATGGGAGGCCCTGAGGGAGTGGAGAGCAGGGAAGCTTTGCAGGGGGCATGGGCAGGGGGACGCGAAAGGGCCTGGGTGGCTGATTTATTGGTGTATTACAAGGCTGAGGGCATCTTGAGGTTTTGCTGTGAATGATTTTGCCTGTGAGTGGCCCCCTAGATACTGTTGGCGCCCTTTTTTCCATGCCATCTATGCTTAACCACAGGATCCTAGTTTAGTAGATTTAGGTCCACGGCTTGACATGGAAGGTGAGGACCTGCCAGGAATCAGAAGCTTTGTACAAGGTTGGCAGCTAAGGTGGGAGGCAAAAGGCCCATGCATGAGCTATGGAGGCAAGGGGTTGTAAAAAAGGGGATATGTGGCAGGTCAGTTGGGGGATGGAGGCGGCACATGCAGTGTGTTGAGTGCCACATGCTAAGCAAGCTTGGGGCTGGTCAGAGCTGGTGAGGAGGTAATAGTTGAATCGTCAGAAGTCTCTGTTGAAATCATCTGAAGGATCAGGGCCAGTAACCATTGGGCAGAGTATGCCTTACATATATGCCTTACATATCTTTTTTGTACGCCTTGCATAGTTTCCGCAATTAGATAGGGAAACTAACTGGCGGACTGGGGCTATCAGTCGAGCCGAATGTGTCAAGCGTACAGTGCAGTATATGGCAGCAGGAAGCTCTGTAACATCCTGCATGAAACGATCCTCTCATGTCCAAAAATTTACAAGTACCATTAGCTGAATTCGTCTCTCAAAGATGTCTGCTATGCTGCTGCTGCCGCTGCTGGCGTGTGCAGGTTTCATTGACGAGCGCACCAAGGCCTTCCCTCGCCAAGTCTTCGCCTTCTCTGTGGACGGCATTGCGATCATCCTGGGCTCCCTCTTCGGTTGTGCCCCTCTTACTGTCTACATTGAATCTGCCTCTGGTATCAGGGAGGGAGGCAGGACTGGGATCACTGCTATCGTGGTGGCCTTTGGCTTCTTTATCTCGCTCTTCTTCACACCTTTGATCGTGTCCATTCCTCCGTACGCTACCGGACCTGCCTTAATCCTGGTGAGTGGAGTGGCCGGGTCTGGAAATCTTGTTAACGCCTGTCACAGCACCACCTGCTGGAGTGTGTGTGTGTGTGAATCTTACATTGGCAAACCCATCGGCACGCGTGCGGTGCCACAGTTCACCACAGGAGTGATTGTGGCCATCTTTACAACTACCATGATGTGATATCTTGAGCTACCTTGTAGTCAGAATGCATGCGGCAGTTGAAATCCTCTCTTAATTTTGGTGCACTAGCCGCAGTGAGCTCTTCATGAGGTGCTACATGGAGTTTCCGGCAAGTTTTTGGGCAGTACGGAACTCATAGGACTGACTAATAACCAACTTTTGGCCACCTCGCCTCGATAGAACTTCCTTTTACGAGGTGTGCTGATAGATCAGGGAATATGCCTGCAAAAAAACCTGGAGTTCAATCTTGTATTGAGTAGCGGTGGTCGGCTTGTCCACCTGTTGTGGCTGTGCTCGCCTTGGCTGGACAACTGGTTAATGGGGAAACAGGGAAACTCAGCGGATTATTCAACTGCTCCTTGCCAGATACTATTCATAAGAAGCTTCCAAATGATTGACTTCTCTAACATCCTCCATTTGCAACCTCCTCCCCGCAGGTTGGCGCCATGATGATGGAAAACATCATCGACATTGATTGGGCCAATGTCCGTGAAGCCATCCCTGCTTTCATCACTATCATCGTCATGCCTCTCACCTACTCCATCGCATACGGTGTGATTGCTGGAATCTGCTCCTATCTCTTCCTCTACCTGGCACTCCTGCTGATCGATCTGCTGCTAATTCCCTTCACCAAGAGGACCGTCGCCGACGTCTTAGACGAGCACCGACCTGATATCTTTGCCCCTAGTGTGACCAAGGAGCCCGAGCCGTTGAAATCTCCCTCGGTTGTTTTGCAAGAGCATGTGCGTCCTGAACATGCAGCCCTGGCCAGTGCTAATAAGGCTAAGGACTATGGGGAGCAATCAGCTGATGATATCAAAGTGATAGATGGCATCTCAAACAAGGTGTGAGCCAAGCGGCTCAAACAGGATGTGAGCAAAGCGGCTCAGACAGGGTGTGAGCAAAACAGGTCAAACAGGGTGTGAGCAAAAGAGCTTGCTTTGGGCAGTGGTAGTTGGGGACTGTACGTCAATGGCTTGTTGACCGGGCGGCAGCAGATTTGGCGCATGGAGCGGGACTTGGCGCAGCGGCGTTTAAAAGAAGCAGCTAAGTGTTGTCCTAGGCTTTTGAAAACTTGTGGTGCTGTGAAGTGCCGCGGCCGGTTTAGGCCAGTGGTTGCTTGAACAGCTTGTTTGTGTCAATGTGGACAGCCTAACGTGAAGTGTGTGCTTCTCTGTTGTCAGTCTATGGGGGTTGGCAGAGGAGGGCATAGGGAAGGCACCGCCAATGAGGTTTCCAGCTGTTGAATCATTGTGTCTCTCTTTAGACTGCTTGCACTGCGTTGCAGCAGCTGTCCTGCAATCGTTTTAGTTGGCATCTTTGCTGCTTGTTGCTAGGCACTACGGTGTGAGTGGGGGAAAAGGGGTATGAGGGCACATGTAATGTGCACAGTTAAAGTTGTAGTCTGCAGAAGTGCGGCCCACCGCTCCAGTGTATTTCATGTAATATTGGTACCATTTTGGTGGCAAGGGTGGTAACGGTGGCAAGGGTGCAGTTGTTGTTTAAGCCTTTGGCACCACATCCGTGTTTTCGAAATTCAAGCTATGTACCAGAGCAACGCTCACTGCTTTTTAACGGCAGGATTGATGGTTTCATCGGCCGAGATAATCTTGTTTTTGGGGCTAAAAGCATGGATAGATCATGCGGTTGTATTCGTAAAGTGCCACGGCAGAAGCTGGGCACTAGAAGTTGGGTTACAGTTAACAAAGCAGGGGAGAGTGCAGACAATAGAAGCAGAGTCTGTCGTGAGGTTTTTGAGGGCTCTGATCTGAGGATGGAAATGGCCTGGATGATGGTTGAGTGGCAGCGCGCACTCACAGGTTAGGTGATCAGGTCTTCCGGGCTATTTGGCAAATGGCTGCTGTGTTGTTGTGTGTGTTTCTAAGCGTATGTCATGCCCACCAGGTCTTTGCTACAGGCGCAGTTGCACTGGTTTTACCTGGTACCACTGGCAGAACATGCCACTGGTGCTTCTTACTTTAGGGGTCTTGGTTGTCAGCCCTTCGAGGACTAGTAGTGGCCACCAAGTGTGATGTATGGACATGAGATGTGTGTGTACCTGACTCCAAGCCACTGGCGCTGGTCCTAAGCCACTAAGGGTGCAAGCTATGCACACAAAGCCCTTCCTACGACCGTGGGGCCCTGAAGTTGGAAAGCGAGCAGTTGCAAGTTGCTGCTAATGATGTTATCTCAGGTTGCCGCCACAGTTGGCCACAACGGTTGGAACACGATTGAGCCTACCATGCTAGTTATGGTATGTCCACTCACACTGTGAAAATAGACAGGGTTTTCCTTGAGTTTTTTGAACTTGACTAAAGAGCTGTCCAGCCAACATTTTGGACAGCTCAGGACTGTCAGGGAGGTGCCACCTCAAAAGTTCCATGCCAAGGGTTGCATTTCTGAACAACGGTGCTTGAGCAAAGAGGCCATGAAGCAGGCAGAACGGGTGTGTCTTGGCGTGGTTCACCTCATATATATCGGCACTTCTACTTGGAGAGTCCCGGATGTACATGGTATGTACAGGCTGTGTGGGGGCAAGCATATGCTTGTTAATTGGGAGCTTGATGCGGGTTGTTCTCACTCCCCAGTGCATTTAGTGATGGAATATCCTACGTGCATGTGAGCATGTACATCACCCTGTACATAGCAGTACAGCCATTACAAGTACGACCTGTCTCTTTTCATCCATTAAGTGTATGACGGAGCAAACATGGGAAGCCTCCTCTGTATTACCCACTGTCCTCTGGGGTTTCATTGGGCACCGAGTAGAGTGTCATGATTAATCACTGGAACCAATGCATGCTGGTCTAGGTGGTTTCTGGCAAAGGTTGCGGCTTTGCTGTGTGAATATATTGGCAATTGATTCTCACATGCTGATGCCCATGGTTGTGCTGATTGCTGTCTACATGCCTAGGGTTTGCTTTGTGGCCCCATGCAAACTAAATTACATGCAACTTGGTGATGGGCCAGTCTTCCCATGTATGTAGCCTGGTTAGCTTCCTTTTGTGTTGTAAGCTTTAGGGGCTTCTTACTGGACTGGATCTATTGCATAGAACGTGTCAATACGCAGCAGAGCCCCAACTCCTTGTACTTCCTGTGTGTACTATATACCCAGACAACGGTTTGAAAGGGTGGAGTGGTTATGTATGATGAGGGCAGGCTGCGAGCAGGGTAGGATCGGCCCGTACACATGCGAGTTATGACCAGATATTCTTCTTTTTGCATGTGTTTAAATATTGAGCATCGGATTTGTGCGATATTGTATTTTTACCCTGCTCCCAATAACCAGAGCAGCTGTTACTGACATGATTGCATGTCACATGCCCAGCCATGGTCACCCTGGGACAGTATCCTGGGCTGCTGTATGTACCGGCATGGATTTGTATTGGTGCCATCCTTAAGGCTGTGTTGTACACTCCAAGCATAAAGGGCTTCTGGTACAGGTAACGATGGGTGGTGGTGGGTATCACCCACCTCTCTTAATTCAACATCCATGGCATGTTAAACACATCAAGCAGGACTTGGACTGCTTCAACATATAAGGGGAGATAGTGTAACCAGTTGCCAAGCAATTCAGCAGAGTACTGGACTGGCCTGACATACAATGGCTTGCAAGGGATTAAGGGTGGGCTGGTGGCAGCCAGTGTGAAACTTTTAACATGAATTTTGAGTACGCCGTCGGAGGAAAGGTTGGTTCCTTACTGG
The DNA here is from genome assembly GCA_963556185.1 of Pseudopediastrum boryanum. NCBI lineage: Eukaryota > Viridiplantae > Chlorophyta > Chlorophyceae > Sphaeropleales > Hydrodictyaceae > Pseudopediastrum > Pseudopediastrum boryanum. The sequence continues at coordinate 5,492,893 of OY744502.1, read as the reverse complement.
GTGGTGCTGCCCCCACCGGCGCCCCACTTGGATGGGGGCACATTGGTAATTTGTAATGTACATGAGTAGAAGATGAAGCCATATACATCCATGTGGGACTGACCGTAAAGTAGATGTGGCTGTTTGCTGGGCCCATCTGTGTGGTCTCTTCAGTTTGTTAGGACAAGTTGGTGATACTCTATGTGGCAGCTTATCTGGCGGTGTGGAAGTTGGGGTGGATGCTTGGAGTTTCGTATTCAGGCTGGATCAAAACAAACAAACAAACAAAAATTTAAGGTGCGGCAACCGCAAAGGGCTGCTAGGTCGAAACGACCAAACACACCATCGGATGGGTCCAAAAACAATGGAATCCATACCACCAAGCAAGAGGAATACCCAAGCAGACAACCAACTACGGACACGGCAAACAAATCACCAGCAGGAGACTGATGGGTGTATCCAAATCAAACACAATCCAGAGCACCAACCAAGCAGGATGTCCAGTAAGTCCACCGCATATGTACCACCCAAGACGGCCAGCACACCAACCAAGGCGAATACCCAAACATGTAGCTATCTAGACTTCAACCAGTTCCTCATCAGACGAATCACTAGGAACATCTGTCTCCGACTCCGAATCAAACAGATCCAAATATTGACCTGCCGTGAGCAAGATATCCGGTAAGTCCACCACATCAGTACCACCGGACTGATGGCAGTACCAACAGACACGAACACACACGGCCACATACTTGACCAAGGCCGAGAGAGGGACACAGCCAGTGGCTGACAGTGCCCAGAAATCAGCATACCTGAGCGAGGACAACGCGGCCACGGGGGGAACCACAGCTGCCAGAAACAAATCTCTAGCCTCAACAATTGTGGGGTGTTCACACATGAACAAACAATGCGCCTCATCATCAACTACTGTGGAGCTACACCGCAAACATGTGCGTTGAGAATGCGGAAGGAGGGGCGGAAGCCAACGCCCAGTATGGATACGCAAATGATGGCAACCAAGACGAAAACGCAAGAAACGTACCAACACACCGTGAGACAGTCGACATGAGTAAAAAGAAGGGACAACGCCCAAAACATGTGTACCAACAACCCTGAAATACAGACCAGTACGGGACCCAGGACCATTGACAACCTGGGACAGACGCTGAATGTGCTCAGTGTACCGAGTATGCAATGCCTCATCAATGCCATCAATATCCAAAGGCAGGCAAGCTCGCAAGGTGCGAGTAAGACCACCTTCACGGGGCAAAGGATCCGTAGCACCTGAAAAAGAGCCCCCACAAAGTTATGGGCACGGGAGCGAGTGGAGAGAGCATCATCAATGTTCTGTTGCAGAGCACTTCGATACACTGAAGCAGCATCCAACTCAACAAGGCAGTTATAAAAACGAACAGCACGCCGAACATAGCAATGCACAAGAGGTTCAGATCCAAGCTCATGTAACAAAGGCAAAAGAGGCACAGACTGAGGGAGCTGCAACCACTGACGGACCAGACGGCACCGCTTAACCTCCAAAGGATCTGTAAGGCTATAGAATTTAGCTAGGGTCCAACCAGACGACCACAAACCCGGAATAGATAGAAGGCCCCAGAGTTCACACCCATACAAACCAGCTGGCTCCATAACAGTGTGCAACAATTTCAAGAAGGCTGGGAGTGCACAGGGAAAGTCTGGTGCCGCACGCATCTGAGCAGTAGCAGCATGAAAAGAAGAGGAAAAACAGGAGGCCCTGTGAGCTGCCATAGTGCCCGCAGAGGCTGCTGTGTCATAAATTAGGCCAAGATAGCGTGTCCCCTCAGTAGGTGAAGCTGATGCAAGGGGCGCGGAACCAAGACTCAAAGAACATTCACCAACTGGAGCTCCCGCCTGCAAACCCAAAACGAGTCCGATACACTTAGGCACTGACAGCTTAAGATTGCGAGCAGCGAGCACGACATTAGTATGGGTCAGCAAAGCCTGCAAGTCGGGGAGGTACTCTGCCATGAGAGCAGCATCATCAGCATAATGATAGTCCGGATGGCACCCAGGAAGACCAGGGAAGCATGGCCCCTTATCAAGTGCACTTAATGCTCCACTTAGTGGCTGGACATACAAATTGTATAACATGGGGCTCAGGGGGCATCCTTGCTTGACCCCAATACCAGCATGGAAAGGCTCTGCAACAACTCCATTGGTAACCACCTGATAGCGCAAACCCTGGTACATGCCTGCAATCCCTCGCACAAGATGTTCGGGAAACTCCAACTGGAGGAGAGTTTCCACCAATTTGCCATGATCAGTAGTATCATATGCGGCCGAGACATCCAAGAATACCACATACATGAGACGATTGGTAGTGAGCGCATGATGAGCCAAATGCTGCACAACAAACATATTATGAAGGGTACTCCGATCAGGCAAGAACCCTGCTTGCCGGGGGAACATGTCACCATGCTGGTGACTGTACTGAGTGTGGGCCACATACACCCCAGAACCCAAGCAATTTGCATATAACTTGTGGAGTAGTGAGGACACCACTATAGGGCGGTAGTTAACCTCCTGAGAATGGTCCCCACGCTTATATATAGGATTCAACAAGGCAAGACTCATCTCAGCGGGCTCCTTGCCAGCTAAGTGCACAGCTCGTAGAATGGATTGTATCAAATATCGAACAGGGTAGGCAGCCAGAGCAGGCACTGGGAGGCCTGTTTTACCAGGAGAGGCCCGGCGTTTAAGTCGCTTGAAGGCACTTTGAAGTTCATCATCCCCAAACAAGTCATCTAAGTCTTCTGTTGTAGGAGGTGCCAAGGATGGCAAGGGGGGCCTCACAGGCGGCCCACTGAAGACGCTGGAAAAGTGCTGGGCAAATTCATCAGCTGTAGGCACAACAGGGCTGGATTGGGCAATGCCACGGCGTAGGGCCTTCCAGAAGTATGTGGGCTGAGACCGACACAGCTGCTCAAACCTGGAGTATTGCTGTCCTGCATGCTGACGCTTCTTGCGCTGATAGAGACTGCGAAGCTGCTTGGTCTGCTCAGCTGTGACAGCCACACCACGAAGGGCCCGCACGGCGGCCTTGCACTCATCATCAAACCATGGCTGATGGACCTTTTTACGCCGACAAGAGCTAGACACCGCACGAATTTTCATCCCAACCACCTTGGCTGCCTGGAAAAGGGCCTGCCCAAGCAACTGGACAGACTGATCCAGTGTCTCAGAAGATAGAGTAGCTGTTTGGGCATCTGCAAGCAGAGCAATCACTGCTGGGTCTGTCTCAAGTGCAGAATAAAAGTCCATACGCTTTGCCTCATCCCACACTAAGCCAGCACAGTGATTGGGAGCCGACTTGGACTGTCTAGGCTGGGCCCGATTATACTATGCATATAAAAATTTGTATGTTAACTTGGACAAACAGTGAGGATAGCGTGGTGCAGCAGTTGGTGCCTGGGATGGCAAATTTGCATGAGCGGAAGCACGCGGCACCTCACTATCTCCATCACTACCGTTCAGAAGGGAAACCTGGTTATATGTTGTGTGAGGTGATTGTGGATGGAGAGGTTATCATGGCAGCCTATGCCGCATCACTTTCTGAAACGACGGGTCGAAACCTTCCTGTGCCATGGAAGCCGATCGGATGAAGCCACCGCATACATCACCTGAAGAACTTCAGATGTCCCTGTTTTACTGACCTTCCCGGATACTATTGGGCATGCTTGCCATCCGTGCCCCGGCCGATAGATGTCAGGACTCTCGAATCGGACCCTCCGGCCACGCTGACATGGGTCGGGCCCAGCTGACCGCACCTTATTATTATTACATTTCATGATATGCCATAGCAATAAGTGCCATAGGCCCCGCACCTCAAGCTGTCACAAAGAGCAGCGAGGTGGAACAGAATACGGGTAAACTTCGACATGTATGACAATATATGCATGCCTAAACATGAGGTCCAGCAGCTAGGTCAAAATCACCCAAAACCTCCACTGCCCCAATGGGGGTAAGAGCCTCCCTCCTACTTAAGAAAGCAAGGAGGGCTTGTAAGCCCGGGTGCAAGCAATAGTTGTGCTCATGCCGGCCCTTTCACTTTGGCTTGAATTACAGTGCGAAGACAAATCCGACTGGACCACCGCACGCACATGCAGCCCTAACTCATTTGATTCCACTCCAGGAGCAGACTGCCTAGTCAACATGCTCATGTATAGCTGCTGTTATGACTCCCAGTGCCAGGGTTGCTTATCCGATGCACAACTAACACAAATCATGGAACATAAACACAAATACTGGCTGCTGGAGACCTCAGCATAAAGGATCCCTCCCTCACGCACCCTCAATCCCTTGCTATCCATTAACTCTCAGGCCATCCAGCCCACGGGCAGTCCGACTTGCCAAGCACTGACCAATTGGCCTACTCAACAGCAACCCGAGCAGTTTTCTGCCTTGCTCAGAGTCCAAAGAACCTAGTGACAAGCTGTCCAGCCTTAAAGTCAAGCCCACAAGGGGCTGCATGCATGCCAGGACCACAGGATAAGTCGCAACAGATAGCCCCCTTTCTGCGTATCATTACAAACCCAATAAATCTCTTCCTGATCAGCCCGCAACCATCCTATGCTCCAGACCCTGCTCACAAGGCATAATTAAAACCATTCCAGCCAGTTGCATGCACCGGCAAACAATGATCGACGCTTTCACATCCATCCTTGCTGCGGCCTATCCAGAGAGGGTACAAACCTTGGTATTACCCTGGCTCTCAGTAGTAAGACATGCTGTCTTTGCTGCTAAAGTAGTCATATGTTACAACTGTACATCCCAGCACCACCACTGCAGCCAACTCCATTATGAGAGCGCCCACTGTAATGACCTGCACAAAACCCAACACACAAAATCATGGAGGAGCTTATCAGTTCACATACTGGAAGGGATCAGAGAGAGCAGTAGGGGAGTGATGTCGCTCTTCACGTTGCAACAGAGTATACTTTGTACACATGAACAGAAAGCTGGGGATCTGGCTTCTCAACAGCAGTCACCCCTGAAGTATTAAGGACATACTGGTATTTGAGGCCCCAACATGGAGGTCAGTAGCAATTACCACGCTACAGTGCTACACTGTCCATGTTACAGTAAACACCCCATCAGCACACAGTGCAATAACAGCATGCATGTCTAGTACTTTACTGCAGCAATCAGGAGCTGTGTGCCCAGACAGGATCATTAGCACCATGTGCTGTCCTATTATGTTCAAAGTGGAATGGCTAACATACTCTTTGTATCCTATCAGGCCTGGCAGTGTGAAGGCAATTCTTGTGGAGGCCACCATAGACTAAATGATACATTGTGCAGATGGCAGGACATCAAGCTTGCCACTCTCCCTGGCAACATGCTTTAAATCCCCACATCCTATGCAGTATGGTAGAGATAATATGATCAATGGGCTGCGCCTATGGCAGCAACCTCATAAAGTGATATACCCAAATGATATACCTAGATGATGCCCCAAGCTTACCTGAGAATGCGCCAGAATGGCTGGAATGGCAATGGATCCAACAGCTGAGAATCCGGTCAAGAACTTGCCCGCATCAATCCACCTGCAGCCACCACCAGCAGAGCCATTTCTGATACATACTCCCTTGAAGGAGTTGATAACACCAGGCCCATAGTTGAAAAGCATCACATAGAGAGGCCCCTTTCAGGAAAATGCAAGCTGGATTCCGATACTGCCATCATGCTCTTGCATGCTCAACTGCTCCCTGCCGCTTGAAGCACGACACACGTTGTGCAAAGCAGTACAAAACAGCCACAGGCACGCAGCACCACCTCCAACCTTATCTGCCCCATCATTTAGCTTGCCTTGTGCGCTGTCCACCTCACTGTCCACGTAACAGCTTCAGACATGGTGCCTACGGCAACTTGGTTGGGGCTTATCAAAACAGTTCCAAATCGGCAGATTACATAGCAGACCCTACTCCAGCAACAGAATTTAAAGCTCCATGCAATTGGCTCTTACCTCATCTAGATTCCTTGCAGATCATATCAGTACTTCGCAAAGCAAGTGCTTTACACCACAAGCTACCAGGGCTATCTATGGCTCCGTGTCTTCACCTCCCCGATGCTTAAAGACTTTGAGGACCCAAACCATCTGATGTTTCCTGGGCCCATTGCAAGTGCATACACGACAGTGCTCATGAAGATATGCCTGGTGGCATAGGCCCCAGCTGCACGACCGAAAAACTGGCGACACTGCATTCACAGACGTGGACAACCAGCAGCGTGAGTCACTTACCCACTGGCTAGGCTGCTGCCGTACCCATAGGAGTCGTCCCCTCCTGGTCCAAAGAAGAGGTAGGGCATGGGCACTAGGACATACATCAGCCCTGTGAGCATGGGCCACCAGTTGTGCCATAGCACACAGCCCTGCGGGACAAAGGCACAGGCACGGGCATAAGACTTAGGACGGACACTGCAGTTTGGATTCAGTATGCTCCAAAGGGAGCGGATGCAGGACAGCAGCGGACACTTTAAACGTGTCAACAGACATGGATTGCTTGTCACTGAATGTGACAAGCACGATAACCCAGCATGGCAGAGAAGACCTACACAGTCTTATCCAGGACAGAGGCTCCTACAGGTGCCAGATGGCAGTTCCTGCTGCAACGTGCTCTCAATAGTCTACGCCAGTATGTTTAGAAAGAAGGACCTACAGGGACCAGGCGGGCCTTCCAAGATGCAATGTGCTCTCAATAAGCATACAGCTAGGCGATTGACAAATGCAGGAAAGAGGCATGTGAAATGGAGTCTGATGGCAGCGCAAAAGCATGACTATGGGGCTGGAGCGTGGAAGGGCTACATGAGCGATGGAGCGGCAAACTGATACAACTAGTAAAAGTGCTCTTGCATCTTCCTGGGTGCCACAAATGCCTGAATACAAGTGCAGTGGTTCTGGGTTAAAGTAAACTTCATGTCCTACATACAGGAGCCTCGACAGCTGCATATGGTCCTGTCGCTCCTGGGCCTTAACCAAACAACCCAATACAACAGGCAATAGACAAGCAACACAACACAATTGGTTTACAGCCCAGCAGATGCTGAATATGCTGCTGATGCTACCCAGCGCAGCAAGCCTACAACCTCAAGTACGGAGGGGCTTTGCTGCTGTTTATGGTCAGGGTGGGAGACTAAGCCCGCTTAACAACACCTTGGGACGTGGAGCCCACCACATGGCACATTTTGCTATGTCATGTGACAAAATTGCTAGAGCATAACAGGAAATGTAATAGTAAGTGAGCCTGCTATGCTTGGCACTGTCAGCACCATCACTACTGCCATCAGAACCAACACAGCCAATGCAGGGGGTGCTGTTGCGCCAAGAGAAGCTGCCGGAGATGAGTACGCTGGAACAGGGCATGCATCATGCGGTGCAGAAACAGGCCTCACCAGTAGCTGGAGCAGCACTCCTGTGGAGAACATAAGGGCTAGCACTAAAATCCTGCAAACACAAACAAGGAGTTGGAAACACAAACAAAGAGTTGGAAGCAAGAGCAGGGAGAGCCTTGGCTCCGTGCTTGCATGTGATCAAGTGGCTTATGCCTAGTGCTGATCACACATGACCTTTTATGTTTGCAGCAGTGGCCAGGCATGGGGAGATGGTTTGATAACACAGGGATCTAAGGATTTAAGCTGAGCCAGGGCAGGCACTGTCCTGGGAGACTTACACTGGACGTTAGCAGTGGTTGGGGTGCCCATGCACGCACACAGAAGGAGTCAGCAGCTGCAAGCAGCAATGTTATGAGCCAGTTTGGGTTCGTGCATCACCTCTAGAGTCGTGGATCGCCATTGCAACCGCTTGTGCTAGTCTGGGGTGCACGTGCCAGCGGCCAGCAAGCCCCCCAGGCTTTCAAACCGAGCTGGTCCCTCCGGTATCAGGAAAGGTTCTCAGAGGTAAGCTGGTAACGTCTGGCACAGCTTGATCGCATAAGACGAGCCGGCGAGAGGTCTGTATTATATGCATGTACCGCTAACAAATAATGCCGGATATGCCATGCTGGACAAAGCCCTGCCCCCGTTCTCACATTAACTTCTGTTTCACTCTGGCTCAAATGTAATATGCTGCATGCTGCTTATACTTCTCCTCGAAGGCTTGACAGTGAGGGTGAGTGAGTTACCACAGATAAAGTGAATTGGCTTGAGTTGGGACCCGCTCCATATCCTAGTGCAGAACACCGCTTATTTAGGCTGTTTCAAGCCAATGCTGAGCAAATGCTGCTTGGCTCATTCCTCCTGGCCGTGTAAACAGATCGCGAGCTGGCTTGCCCTCCGCTCGCTCTGCAGGAATAAGCCCTTAGCTCATACTTCCAGCCATGTTGAGTACTTGCAGCCGTACACCCCTTGCTAGGGGCCTCCTGCAGGCTGCTTGCTATGCCACGAAGGCGGAGCCTGACTACAGCTTGGCCATGAAGAACGCCAGCGAGGTAGCCACGGCTGATAAGCATGCTCCTGGCGAGGTTGGCATGTCTTATGGCATTCCTTTGGAAACGTTTAAGCGCAAGGTGGGGCGTCCTGCGTATCCAGGGATGCCCTGCAGGACTTGCGCAGGTGGCAGTCCAAACAGTGCTAATGCTTTAGACTGACGGGTTAGTATGCGCTTACACAGGTCCGCATTTTCTCCCCAGCCCGCACAGCTGGCCAGCAAGGGACCGGTAAGACCATCGACAACTTCAATGCCCCTGCATGGAGGATGGCTTTCAGCACTGAGGGGAAGTAAGTGCCTGTGGGTATCAGCTATGTAAGGGGGCCATGCAACAGTTACACAGTAGAGGGTCATTATGAAAAGGACTACCAGGGGCTGGGATACGTGAGGCTTTTGGTCAAAGCAGCAAGGAGACGTAGTGCATGGAACGGGGCGCAGAAAATGCATGAGGAATATTGACTTCAGCATTTAGTTAAAAAGTTCACAGCAGAATAGGGAAGGCGAGCTCCATGGAGCGCTTTAGTTTTCCCTGGTTGTCCACTGCCGCCTCGTGATTGTGTATACTTTGCTCACATATGATGTGAGATCTCCCTAGGCTTCTGGCTGGGTTCTGGGTATGGCGATAATGCAATGCAGTCCTTATGGCACAATGTGGCCCCTATTGTACTCTTTCAGCGCACTTTGCCCTATGAGTTAAGCTAGTTGTTTTTTTAAAGGCTGGTACAGCTCTTAATACCGTCCTACAGTTCTTGTTGGGGCCTGCACAGTTCCAGATTTTGTCTTTGCATGACCAGCCCTGGCGGGATTGAGAATGAGGAGTGTGGAACTGTGAACCCTTCATAGGCATCCCAGCTTTCTGGACAACCTGCTTACACATTCGCATGGTTTTGCTTTGTCCTGAATGGTCTTGGCATCTTCTGCAGGTGGGTCAACCCCCTGATGGGCTGGACCTCTACCGCTGACCCTCTGGAGCATGTAGGTCGCGCCGCCTTCAACTTTTACACCAAGGAGGAAGCTATTGCCTTTGCTGTGAAGTCTGGGTGGAGCTATGAGGTTGCGGAGCCAAACAAACGCCGCACCATTCGCCAGAAGCGCTACATGGGTTATGGGGACAACTTCAGCACCAAGCGTGGAGGCTTGCCAGACTTGACCCACCTAGATGTACACAGTGGAGTTCAGAAGGAGAGTGCAAAGACCTTCAAGTAATGCCAGTACGTCGAGTGTCCTAAGACATGTTCAAGGTACGGCAGTGCTTGCCATTGTCGGTGGAGGTGTGTGTGGAGCAGCAGCTTGAGGTGGTGGAGATGCTACACCTCCTTTTCTGGGAAGAGGGCCAGGGGGTGTAGCCACAGAGTCGAGTTATGACACGGGCATGGGTCTGTTTATAGGCAGTGAAAGCGTTTCGTTTTGTCTATGGTTCTTATCATTGGTAGGGCTAAGGCTTGACGGAGAGGCAGTGCAAACAAGGTGGCGACTTTCCTTGCCAGGTGCAGCTGCTGTCTTGGGTGGCAAAGGATATGTGTTAGTGCTGCAGCAAGCAAGGTGTGGCTTATGTGTAGAAGGAGTGTATTGCCCCATATTTCAAGCATCTTCACATATACTGCTTTCTGACAGGGTGGGCTATCCTGTAGGCTCTACATGGGATCGCCAGAGGCCCACATACAGGGTCTTGTTTCTGGGGCACACATGTTCACAGGGTGTGGGCAGTGTGCTTTCAGTTCCTGGGTGGAGTTCTGGGCAGACAGCTATGGGCAGACAGCAACCATATTGACTGTTTGTGAGAACCAGGGTTGTAACGGCCTAGTTCGATCTGCTGAAAGGATATGTTTCCTGGTTGTGGTTGGCCCTCTTCAACTGGATTTATGGATTGCTGTCCTGATTGGCCGCGACATTTAGAGCTTCGTGGCTGCAGGAAGTTGTGAGCGGGGACAGCACGTTGGGTATGCTGTAGGAGAGCATAGTTTGGGAGCCCGTCCATTGAGTACAATGGCGAGCCCAGTGTCAAGCCCATTCTACTCTTGGTGGCATAAGACATAAGCGCCTGTTAGGTAACTGGCAGCGTGCTGCCTAATGGTGTGTAAGCGTCAATACCCTTTCATAATGAAAAGGATCGGACAAAGAATGCCTCAATGGGCCCCAGAGGTCAGTTGGCTATGGATGGTACGACCTGCTGGGTGGGACGCACGGTAGCTAAGGCATCACTTGAGTTCGGTTAAATTGAAGGCTGGGTGGGTCGGGTATGATCAATCGCCATTGGACCCCGTCGGAAGCCTAGGAGGCAGGTCGTGACTCAAGCTGCCTAAGCACACGTATTGCGTATTGCATCACCATGAGTGTGATCTCTATCCTGTTTGCGACGATCCAAACACCAATGAAATGAGTCTGGTGTACGGATTGAGCGCAAACCTTTGGACTGGATGTCGGTGAGGCATTCTGTGTTGAGACGCGCATACAGAGCCAGGATGATTTAATAGGGACCATCTGTTAGAACAGATACGTTGATCAGCATTGCTATAGGAGCAGTGTTTCCCCCGGCGCTTCTACCGCTGTGACTTCGAAGGGGCATAGTAGACTGTTTGGCTCCGGCCCTCACCTTCTTCTGGACGTTTAAAGTAGGTTTGCACGTACATGTGAGAGGATAGGCCTCCTTGCTCGTTTCTGGCATGTGCCATGTGAATGAAGTTGCCAGCTTGCCGACCTCTGGTGCCGTTCGGATGCACCATGCACACATGCACACAACACGATTACGACGTGTTGTTTGTCGAGAGTGCTGCTTAGCAGCTTGAGCTGACTGGCAGCAACCAACGGACTGCAGGCTTTCTAGCTTCCCTGGCGGCATTCTGTCATGGGCTGCGGTTGCAGTAGAGAACTTGGTGCGGTTGACGAAGGCACAGACCGCAATAGGCCTGTAGGTGAGTGTGATGTGCTTGGGTGAGCGCAGACTCCCATGTGCCAGGCTATAAGCCATACACTCCTTGGAGATCTCTGTTGTGTAGCTGTGCTTAGCTGCGGTTGCCTATGCTCACCTATGCTCTGGCAAGTGAGCTGGAGCAGAACATGTGTTTCAGATGCTACTGGCAAAGCGTGTGCTGCTGGTGGGTGATCACGTCCCATCATATCTACTCCAGAATATTTTAGCTCCTCAAACTCCTACAGGAGAGCTTGAGTTGAGCTGACAGTATCATGCAGGCTTTGAACCGTTCCTCTTCAAAGCAGCTGATGCGCATGTGTGGTGTTGGGTGCAGGTACTCAGCGGCCCAGTACTACCCCAGTCATTGGTCCTACCATAATCTGGGATACAGCAGTACACACCAAAGCGGACAAAGGGCACGGAAAAGCTTTTGGGAAGGCGCAGTTGCCCGCCAAAGAGGTGAGCTGAGCAAGCTGGCAATCTCTGCATGGCGGCACTTGAAACTGCTTCTGTGTGCACAATCTTCACAGCATGACTTTGTCATAGATGAAATTTAGTGGTGCCAGCCACGCCTATATTGGTTACTGCATTGGTTACTGCATGCTAGCGCCTGTATTGGATTGTCATGATGCATGAAGATATTTGAGTCAATGCTCTAGCAGAACGGAATGAGATTGAATGGTGGGCAATTTGGGGGAGTGTGTGGAAGTAGATAACCTTCCGTAGTATGAATATGTGCTGCGACATCCCCAGCTTGTAGAAGAAGGATATGGGCTCAAGGCCTGTTGCCTGTTTCCACAGGTGCTGCAGCTGTGTTGCAGCGTCATCAGCGAAGATGGGGTGTTCCAGCAAGCCGGGATTGATCCAGTTACACTGGCTGCTATTGCGCTTATAGAAAGCGGCGGACGCCCTGATGCTCGTCTTTACAAGGAGCACTTGGGAGATGTGGCGTATGGCCTGTGCCAGGTAAGGGAAGGTGCCAAGATTTTTGAAGGAGATCTTCCAAACCGCATGGCATGGATTCATGGGTATTGGGAGCAGCACGAGGACACAGATACAAATACAGGGCCATCTGGGTACTATTGTTGTCCCGCCCTTGCAGAATTCACCACAGGGTCTTCTGCGCTGACCTGGGAGATCTCTTCAATAGTCAAGGAGGTTCAGGTCACCTGGGATTGGTTCCACCTATGTAAGTGAAAGTGAAAGGGCTTAATTTCACTGCACCAAACATCATCAGCGCCTTGTCTTCTATGGTCGTTGTTAGCTGCCTGCATTCATGACTTGCTGAGGGCAGATGCTGCTGTTTCCTTTGTGCTGTCTGCAGACCCACCTTTCTACTGCGCGATGGCTGGCATCAACAGAGGGCTTCTCTCGCTATGGCACTCACCCATCAAAGAGCGACCTTGAGGTGCCACAGAAGAGTCTCTACTTCTGTGCAGCCTACCTCTACCAGCTCACCCGATGTGTCCCAAACTACCTGACCAAAGAGGAGTTTTTGGTCAAAGCTTACCATGCAGGGGCGAAGGGTACTGCCTGCGCAGCAGCAGCAGACTACTGGTGGAAGTACCTGAAAGCAAAGCTGCTGCTGACCGAGCTGGAGGAGGCGCTGGTGGTGCTGGAAGAGAAGGAGCAGCGTCGACAACAGCGGGTGAGCAAGAAGCAGCAGCGGCGGCAGCAGCGCCAGCAGCAGTTACTGCAGAAACAGCAGCAGCAGCATGAGGGGATGGCTGGCCCTGGTGTGGAGTTGCACAGGGAGGACAGCTCTGGCAGCAGCGATGGCAGCAACTTCACCATGCATGTGTTGCAGAAAGGGGAGAACTTAGCGCAAGTCGCAGCTGTGTGTGGGACCTCGGTCGATGCAATTATTGCAGCGAACCCTGACATTGCAGCTATTGGTGGGGAGCAGAGCGTGCAGGCGAATGATTGCATCGCTATCCCAGTGCCTGTGGTTCTTCCACGTTTGTATGTACTGCAGCCCAATGACACAATGAAGTCGGTGGCAAGAGCACATGGTGTGTCACTTGGAAGGCTGCTAGCGAAAAACCCCGAGCTGGTGGATCCATCTAGGGTTCAGCCTGGGTGGATGGTGCGGATACCAGGTCTTAAGGGTGACTCCCAGACTTCCTCGGGGCTTGATCAGCTCATGGCGCAGCTAATGGCAGCAGGGAACAGCTTCGGCAGAACAGATGGTACTTTGAGCCCTGACCCAGCTAGCCCAGCATCAGGACGTGATGATCTAGGTTTCTTTGGCAGCAGTCCTGCCGCTACTGCGGAGGTACAGCTGCCTGGGTTTGGGAGGTACCAGCCACCAGCTCGTCAGTATAGTAGTCACCAGCACCACCACCGTCAGCAGCAGCAGCAGCACTTCTCGGCAGTAGTATCAACTCCTCTGACTGCAGGTCATCAGCAAGGGAACACTCACGCAGCTAATGCCGTGTTTACCTTGAGTCTTGGGCCGTTGGTGGGCCCTGCCAACAGCAGGCGAAGTTCCGCAGCGCCAGGGGGCAAGGGGCTGCGATTGGCCAGTCAGCACCAGCAGCCGGCAGCAGCTGCTGCAGCATTGAGCTGGGTGCTGGACGACGTGGTGGGAAGTGATGGTGGTGAAGACCAAGCCATCCGTCGTGGGGAAGACATGGTGGTGTAAGGATTGTATGTACTCCCATGCAGTGTTTTTGTGTTTGGGCAAAGGCACTGTTGCAGCAACGGCATGTGGGGTGTTTCAGCTGAAGGTATGTTGGAAGGCAGATGGTCTTTAGGTCTTGTCAGAAGTTCGTGATTAACATTATCACTGAACTGTGTTGTAAATGGAGGTGGTGCTGAACTAAGAGAGGCAAAAGGTCATGCGTCTTCTGCATGGGGCTGAGTGAAACCAACCAAAAAGATGCCAAGGTGTTTTGTCTTTGAAGTGCCGTTCAAATCAACCATGAGTTTACGTTGTGGTGGCAGTCAGCACAGGCGTTGCAATTTCCTTCAAAACCGTTTTCTTGCTACCATGTTAAAAAGTAGCATTTGTGCAGCCTGGCATCCTGCTGTGTGGCCAGTCTTGCTGCTGGCTGTGCTTGCAGGTTGGGCTGCATGTACTGTAGCTGATGTCTTAGAGCTAGGTGGCTCTGCACAAGAGCCTTTTGTGCAGCTGCTTTTTGTGCATATGTATGTCCAGCCGGTGTGCTGCCACTGTACAGCTTTCGCCTTTTTAGTAATGGCTCTATGCATGCATGTCTTACCTTCGTAATGTAAAGTGTGTGTTTGCTGTGCCAGCCGCGCAGGCAGGTACCAGTTGTTTCTTTCAATGTTCTGATTTGGCCAGCATCCTTGCTGTCATGATGTGAGTACACGGCGTGATGGGCCAGCATATGTGTGATGGCGCTTGCACAGTGGCATACTGTTCCATGCATGCACAAATTTGAATAGCCAATCTGGTGTTACTTTACCACAAGCATGTGACAAGAGGTGTATTGATAAGCACCTGTACAACATTGTGTAGTGTACTCCTGCATATTCCAAGAGTTTTTTTCAGTCATATGGTTGTCGTATGCATAGTATATCCGCTAACAATAAATGCTTGGATACTAGGGTGTTCGGTACATGGGATGTAGCTGATGTTGAACATCCTATGTGCAGTACAGTGCTTGTGCTTGTGCGTGGTACCGACAGCAGGGGCAGTTTGAGTTGGAGAAGTGTGTGACCTGGGTGCATGTGTCTTGGGCACGGACTGCCAGAATGTAGTTGCCAGCCTCTTTTCGCAGGCTTTTTGTGGAGCACTACATACATTGCAGCAGGCTACGTTGAGGAGGTCTGGCTTGAGTGTCTAGTCTGCATGTGCATGCAGACTTCCAAGGAAGGACTGGATACATGGTCAAGGCAGTTATGGCGGTGTGTATATATCACATACGGCTATCCATTTGTAAACCTATGGTTAGTCTGTAGCCCTCTGATCGGCACCTGGTTAGCTGTGCTTTGCATTAGCTGTCGTGGACAATGGATGTAGCATCATTTGCGGGAGTGGTTGTCCCGTGGGGCGCGTCCAGATGTTATTCTTTGTAGAAGCATGTTGTATCCCAAGATTCCTCTTTGCTCGCATTTTCAACCTGTCAGCACTTGGTTTCCGGCCCGGGCAGCATGCGTGCATGCCGTACGCGTGCATTAGTTGCATCTGATAATGAGCTGCTACTCCAATAGGCTCTACCCCGTAGGATATATGTGCAGTCGTGCGCAATGTGGGCTCAGGGCGTCCCTAGGACGAATCCGATCCGTAAAACGGACTCATGGACATGCCGCCCGATCGCCAGCCGGACCCGCATCCGCTCAATTGGCCAGGCTGTGTTACCTGACGGAGATAGACGACTCAACTTGGAACAAGACCAGGCATGGATATGGATACGTAAATTTCACCGTGGTGAGAGAGAGCGAGAAGAACTACGCAGAGACGGGGGGATCTCACCGGGTGATGTCACTTGCCCGGCGGATCACGACCAAACCATACCTGCTCTTCCTTCTGCCGTTGAAAACACTTGGCTGAGGAATGCCACATTGCAGAATGGGCCTGTTGTGCATATGGTTAGTAAACTCCGTCAGGCTTGATCACCAGACCACATATACAACCAGGAAAAGTCACTGGATTTGCTAGCAACCATGCAGGGTGTGCATTGCAGCGATGTAACCTTCGTTCAATGGAAGCAAGCAGGCATGGGAGTGGTAGCATGCACATTGAAAAAAAAACATTTAGACAACGACAGGCCCATACCTGCAGAACACCATGGACCAACCAGCAATAGTCGCGTCTCGGTTAAAACAAACAAACAAACAAAAATTTAAGGTGCGGCAACCGCAAAGGGCTGCTAGGTCGAAACGACCAAACACACCAGCGGATGGGTCCAAAAACAATGGAATCCATACCACCAAGCAAGAGTTAATAGACCTCATTAACTGCGACATTGCCCCAAGCACAAAGATCCAGACAGTGAAAAACTTGCCGGTAAACCTTCAGGATCTTCACATTGCCCAAGCACCCATTTGGTCGAAAGGAACATATACACTGAAAGATCGACGGTCAGGACCACACTAGGCTGGCCAGGACCACAAAGTCACTGTGGTGAACTGTGGCACCGCACGCGTGCCGATGGGTTTGCCAATGTAAGATTCACACACACACACACTGGATGACAGCAGCCAACATCAGCTGCAATTCATATACAAATACACCAGCCACTTTGCCAACTACGATGCTCGCATGAAAGCCCTTGCAGGGTCCCAGCAACATGGACAATGAAGTACCTCAACCCTGCAACTTGAGATCCCACTCGATGCATCGAAGCGGCAACCCCACCTTCAATGGGCCCCTATACCCTTCTGCAGCTCTGTGGGGGTAGATGTTGCCCCAGCACCAGCACCCCGTGCCTTGGCAGTGTCCCCCACTCCCATTACTAGAGGTGCTGTAGCCTTAAAGCCTCAGTGCAGCCGCGTTGTCCCCTCTTCAGTTTCCTTCGTAACAACATTGTCATAACTTACATAAAACCTCTAGCCAACATCCACGCACAACCAGGCGCTGACGAGGCCTGCATCGTTGATTGATGGCAGCAGGTAGGCATCTTGCAGTTCTCTATCCCTGAGTTAACATACACCACACCACAGCAACCAGACTCAGCTCCCTGACCCTTCAAGAAACCCTTCAACCCCTTGCTTCACCTTCTGCGGCTCCTGTTGGAACCGACCTCCCCCCAGCAGCAGCACCACCACCACCCTGTGCCTTGCCAGTATCCCCCACTCCTGCTGCTAGTGGTGCTGCAGCTGCAGCTCTGGAGGATTCTAGAACTGCAGCTGCAGCAGCATCACCGCTTGGCTGCTCTTCTGCAGCAGCAGCTGCAGCTGCAGCAGCCGTACTTGTCCAACTTTCAGCAGCTGCTGCTGCTGCCGCGCCTGCCGCCCCAGCACTCCTCTCAAACAGGTTCTTATGCCGCTGCAGGGCTTTCTGCACGTGTGAGATGCGCTCAGACCACTCCCGTTGGTAGGTTTGCATCCAGGCAAGAAGCTCCTGTAGCTGCTCCTCACGCTGCTGCCGCCGCAGCTACAGGCACAGAAAGATGGGTGTGGTTGATATTTCAACATGAGTGGTGTATGAAGAGATGAGACTGGAAAGAGGCATGAATGCAACAGCCAGCTTAGCACACAGGAACCCCCATGATCCTTCTACCAATGCCAGCCTCGCGAAGAGAGCTAAACTCAACAAGTTTAACCCTAAGACCAGCTTTGCTATCCAGACGCAAATGATGGCTTCGTTCAAAGCAGCACCAATAAACACAACAGCATCTACAATATCCCTATGTGCTGTACATTGCTTGTATCTCTATCCCCGCGCAGCGCGCATCAAAATCAAACTGTATTGCTTTAAATGCTCTAGCTGACCAATACCTGCAGACCGAATCGACCGCTGCAAGTGCATACTCACAATTAACTTCACGCTAGAGATGCAGTGTGCGATTATTAATCTTCAGCAAAATGGGCAGTACTGCTTCTTAGCAGCTGCATCTGCTATGTCATTTCAAAATTGCTGCTGTTTATCTAGCTGCTGTACGCAGCCGGCTTCTTAGACTCTTCCTTGACTCTTCCAGTTCCTCCCCCTCTCGGCTTAGGCCTGTCACCTTTTCACGTACCTTTCCCCTAACCACCCATTTCACCAACCCGGAACTGCCCCAGCTAGAATCTCCACCCCACACTCAGCAACCATGCATCATATTCCACCCCTTACCTCCAACAAGCGCTCCTGCTCCTGTGCGGCGTGCGCTTGCTGTTCTGCTGCTGACACTGCTGTGGTCCTGCCTGACAAGAAGAGCCGCTGCTCTGCCTCCAGCGGGCCCCTGAACAACCATATATCATGCACCTGCAGCTCATCATCAAACACATCCACCTCCATCCCTTCCACAACATACTCCTGTCCACTGTGCCCTGCTGGTTCTCCACTCGCTGCTGCCACCGCCGCTGCTGCTGGAGATGCCGAGGGTTGATCTGCTACTGCTGCAGCTGCTTCATGAGTGCCGCTACTGCCAGTAGCGTCTGGAGTCGGGTAAGGTGTGTCTGTTACAGAAGGCACAACACGGGTGCCTCGATCCGACATCCCTTCTCCCTGCACACTTGCTGACTCCCATCCACTCCTCGTGTCCTGAAGGCCCCCACCAACCACCACCCCTGGCTGAGAACTGCCACCATCACCGCTGCTGCTACTACTGCTGCTGGCTTCTGCTGCTGCAGCCGCTTCCACTTCTGCTACTGCTGCCTCAACACCAGCAGCAGCAACCCGTGACCTCCGTACTGCTTCTGCTACAGCTTTCCCTGCAGCTGCTGCACCCACCACCTCTGGATCCATCTCCTCTGATGTCACTGCTTTCTGCCATTTGGGCTTCAGCACAACTCTCCAGTGGGTAAAGCAGCACAAGCTGCCTTCCGCAACAGCCACATCAAGCACCTGTACCTCCATATGGTGCTCATGACCTAGCCTCTGTAGGAAGCGTACTGCTCCCTCTCGCGTCAGGTGGCGCCGGCCCTTCACGCGCATGTGCGAGTACAACCCATATGCATCCCACATCTTGAACTCCGGTGAGAGGAGGTTCGCGACAGCGGGAAGGCTTTCAGGAGACGTGCGGCGGCTGCGGGGACGGGTGGAGAGGGAGGCTGCTGCATCTAAAGCTCCTGTTGATGCTGCACCTGCTGCTCGTGGTGATGAGGCTGCCAGGGGGGGTCTCACAGTGGGGTTGGTGCCATTGCTAGTGGATGCTTGCGACCAAAAGCTCCACCAAGCCCTCACAGCTGCAACCATCTTGCTGCCTGACCTCTCACGTTCACCTGGACAGGCACAAGCAGTTGGGCAGGATGTCCTTAGGGTAAGCCATGCTAGATGCAGCACCGTACATCAGTCCCACCCATCTGCAGCCATGATTCACATGCAGTCTGGCATAGCATTTACCTGCCCATTGTGCATGGTGGGCTGGTCCTCAACCCAGCTGAAGCTGCCAATGGGGTCTGCACATGTAGTTTTGATCGCCACTTGAAGTCCCTTCGCATACCGGCCACAGCAAGAAACAACTACTGCTTGCTTCCTAACACACATTCCCAACAAACCCACCCCTTGCTTTCCCTTTGGTTCTTGCTGCTGCTGTTGCTGCTGCTGGGGTGGTAGGCTGGTGGGTACCTCTTATGAAACAGCATTTCCCCTGCACAGCTGCCGCTCTATGCACCACAGCCAACCCCTTGTGGTTCCTCTCATTGCAAACCAGCCCCACATCATTACTACATCTCACATATGCCATAGCAAAAAGGCCATAGGCGTTGCACCCCAAGCTGTCACAAAAAACAGCCAGGTAATTACAAGAAGCTCACTGGTCCCACCCACCTGCACTAGCCAGCTGCACATGGTCCTTAGGGAAGGGTGTAGGGTAGCAATGCACAGGGTCACACAGCAACTCATCTTTGTCCTCCTCTGTCAGCTGCCGCCGCAACCACAGGCGCTTCACACGACCAGCACGGACCTCCACTGCCACCATCACATGGACACGGCTAATCCTGTGCAATACAAACATAAGTGCAGCAATCAATCAACCGAATCGCAGGATCAGCTACGCCGATGGCCAAAGAAACTGAGGCCACATACACAAGGCATCTGGCAACCATCACGAAGCCACATAACTGGTGGTGGACCTGCCCACACACAAGCTGAGGCTAGATCCAACAGCGTGCACACCAAGTAGAACCAACTGGACCCCTAAAACCCAAAAGCTGATCCACATACATCACGCTTAAGTACATAACAGACGACAATAGGGACTGCAGCTGGAAGCTGTCAGGTGTGTGTGCCCTTGTACGAGCAGGGATATGACGCCTTTACATGACCCCAGATAGTCTAGCTATAAGAGAGGAGTACATGGTAAGCACACACTATTGTTGCATAGCATGGGTGAAACACATGACAACGAAGACATTACTGGAGAGGGTTGTGGACGTGGTGTCAGCAAGACACCTCCTTCAGGAAATCCACCCAAACAAAGCCCACATTGCATTGTGATTGGCAGGCACAGCATTGTGCAGACCTATTTGATGCACCTGTGTTGAAATTGAATGGCATTGTAGCTGAGCAGACCAGCTCATCTGTGCTGCATGCTTTGCCCTCAGTCTCCTTGAGGAGTTACTTACCTGAACGTGGCTGGGTGTCCTGGCATTGCCCCTACATCCTGGTACCTTCCCTCCACCAGGGCATAGACCCTTTGGTTGCTGGGGCTGGCTGCATACAGCATGGGCTGGTGCTGGCTGTGAGGGTACTCCAGGTGGGAGCGCTCCAGCTCAGCAAGGACTTCTGGCAGACCCTGCAGACATGCAGCCACAGCATGTAAGCATGGAGGTTGAGTACAAGTAATGAAAGCAGGGAAGAGTGCGGACAAGAAAAGCACAGTTCTGCCATGCAGTGTTGGAACAGAAAAACTGAGGATGCAGCGAACAGCATGGGACCCTATCACTACATGCTATGGAATGCCATAGCAGAAGCGCCGTGACGCCCCATCTTTAACCTGTTAAATACAGCGCTAATCGCCAGACAGGATGCATGGTCTACCAGCAAGGGAAATTGTGAGACCAGAGCAGGTAAGACTTACGCCTAGACCTGGTCAGACTTGCTCACTGTGCTGCTGCTATGCACATGCTGAGGCTGCTATGAATCATGTCCTCCAACCCTGGGTCAGTATGCACACCAGGTAAAACATCAATGGTTATAAACTGTGAGAGAACCTGTGCGGTTGTATGACTGTTAGACAATGGGGGACTGAGGACCTTTGCAGCTGCTTGAACCTCGGGGAGTGGAGCCATTGTGTTACCATGGAACGCATGCAGACATGCACTCCTACTAATAGGCCAGCTGGGAGGCTACTTGATGCTAACTTCACCAAGTGCTCGCATGACACAGCATGAAGCCAACGTGCACATTCATATGCGCAGTTGCTCCAGCGTCTGTGCTGTGATGTTGTGCTCAAAAGCTCCATCTTCTACATGGGCCACCCTAAATTGGGAGCAATCATGGGCCTTTCATGCACGTTTTACTATGACCGACCAGTCTGCTTATGTGATCCTATTAATAAGCGAAGAGCAGTAGACTATCTGTCTGCTAATATACTTCAACCAAGAAGCAAAGACGAAGTAGCCAACATATCTGCTGATGCACTTCAACCAAGAAGAACCAAGAAGCAAAGGCAAGGTAGCCAGCATGTCTGCTGATGCTTTGAAAACAGGAAACAAAGATGTCTCTGGCCACGTGACCATAGTTCCTCTCATGTGGCTTACAGTTGCCGGAAGTTGCAGTATGCAAGCTTTGGGTGCCATACCTGCACATCGTGCTTGATCCTGACGCTGTCTCCCATCAGCGTAACATCCTGGTGGAGCATATCCGTCAAAGCTGGGTGTACGGCTGCAGGCCCCTTGGCGATGCCAGTGAACCAATGCTTCACAAATGTGGCCCCAAAGTCTATGAGCTCCTGCTGTGTGAGTTGACGTGTGTTTGCTTGGCTGTATAAGGCCGTTGCAGTTGCTCCCTCGCCAGCTTCTGGCCTATGAACCAGGCGAGGTTGCTGTGGAAGTAGCTGCCGTGCATCCGCGAAGGATCGTTCAGTTATGGACACGCACGTGGACACGGTCCTGTGCTTCAGGGGCAACGAGGGCCTGGCATAGCCACATGCTCTTGGCAGCACAGCACTAGGTAATGAAGAACGACGCCAGCATTGAAAAGCGTCGATGTGAGCCATTTAACAACCGGCAACGTAAGTAGCCTAAGGGCCTGCACTAGCTGTGTGTGTACGAGAACATTTCCCGGATTTCCGGGATGGTCCCTGCCTGCATACTTAAAGCATGGACAAGACCCCAGCAGGATCGATGCATCTATAACGGTTATCCAGGCCCACACCGATACACCATACAGATATCCCCAAAGATATGACGCAAACGACGTCACTATCGTGCACACCTACAAGCGATTCCGAAAGAAAGACACGGCAAACAAGGCATACCACATACAGCACATGACCCCGCAAGCCGTGCTTCCTACATAACTACTTTCTGGGATCATGTTCCTTTTGGCCACTGGGTAGCAGCATGAAGCCAGTGCTGATGCGGTTGCCACGCCTGCACTGCAAGGTTTCAAGCGAAGTTACAGACAGCTTTAAGAACGAAAGCCTATGGGTCGTTCTACAGATCAACGTAGTACATTTTGCCCTAAAGGAGTACCACGAGCCGCTTCTGGAGATCATTAGGGCATTGCTTTGGCTCAAGCATGGGAGATGCGCATGAGGCTGGTGGTTGGAAGCAGGGACTGTAGTTTGGCCAGTCTCCTCATGTGAACCTGGTCAGATTGAGAAAGGATATCGGGTGATCGGTGCATACGTAGCAACGGTGATTGAGCATGGCCTCCTCTTCGGTACGCATGGGCTGGACAGGCAGTGCTAGCGGTGTGCCGTTTTCCAACTTATCATGCTCATTTGGGTCCAGGAGCTCTCCATTGAGGACTGGAAGCGTCATCTAGCGGGTGCGAAAGCGTCCGGGCGGAAGGTATGCCTGGGATCTGAGAAGCCCCCCCCCCCCACCCCGCCCCTGCAGCCCTTTGAATTGCATGGGTGCTTTCAGGAACTGGAGGCTTTGACACGAGCTGTACAAGCTGCGGAAGCTTCTGATAATAATTCAAGAAGGCGCTCGGTGCACCAACAGGCTCCAGCATGGGATGGACTGACAAGCAGCAGCTCCACCTGTGAGTGGATGATCGGCCAAGGCAGTCTGGTTCACATTGTTCATTTGGTATTGGCCCCTACTGCTAATATGGCGCTCTATTGCATATACAGCTCATCCGTGAAATCTTCTGAAGGTATCTTCACACATACAGAGCTAACAGAGCTGAGGACCCTCTTCAATGCGCACAACATGCAGATCTTGCTGTACTGTAGCTCAAGCATATTCTCCTAAGCTGCGCTTCTACCGAAGTTTATCAGCTCTTGCACCAAATTTAAGTCAAGGCCCGACCCTTAGCATGCACCAGAACCCTTAGCCCTCTCGTAGCCTGTGATTTGAAACAAATCTCTCATTCCTGCACAGCTGTGAGCCTGGGCCCGCCACAGCAAGCCCGCCCACTCACTGGCGAATCCAGAGCTTACAAGAAAGTCCCTTCTTATCAGCAGGAGCCTGTACCAAGCGAACAGCAGCAGCAGCTATGGCAGCACCATGCTGAATCGAAACCTCAACCACGTCAGCAGCTATCGCAGGTGGTCCAGAGCCAGCGGCAGGAGCTCCAGCTTCACCCACAGCAGCAGCAGCAGCAGGAACAACAGCAGCAGCAGCAAGCTGATGACCATCAGGCTCCTGCTCGACCTGTACACCAAGTTACTGAGCGTGGACTGGGCCAAGGCCATGGACACCAGCAGCAGCATGGCTTAGACGGGACAGCCCAAGGAGCCTTTCCAAGAGATCAGCACGCTACGGCGCATGCACAACAACAGCATGCTACTCTGGGGCAGCAACAGCAGGACTCATGGCAGCAGCAGCAGCAAGAGCCAGGTCGGTGGCAGCAGCAGCAGCACCAGCAGCAAGGTACTTGGCAGCAGCTGCAGCAGCAGCACTTTATCCAACCTTCCATGTCCCTGCAGCAGCAGCGCTGGCAAGAGCATGTCAGATTGGACTCCGGAGGGGTGCGGGAGCAAAACCAGCAGCAGCAGCAGCAGGAGGGAATCCAGCAACAGTGGCCACAGCACCGCCAGCTAATGCCCAACCACGAGCAGCAGCAACAACAGCAGCAGCAGCAGCAGGACCAAGAACAGCAACTAGCTGTTGCCACCCCTGCTGCCCGTAGGGTCTTAGTGGACCAGCGCCAGAAGTGGCAACGCATCACAGACTGGGTCTCCAAAGATACCACGCAGGCCCTCTTGAGCTCAGATCCCTCCAGCCAGCACCATGAGGAAGTTGCAAGTGAGATGGATGAGCAGTTCAGCTTGGATACCACACTCCTAGAGCTGGAAGTAGCAAGGCACAGGGTGAGAGTCTGGGGTCATTATTAAAGGTGGCGCTGCTGTTCACAAGGCAGCAAACCTGCCGTTGCATTGCAGTTCACAGCACTCAATCGATATCGATCAGTTGTAGGAGATGAGATTGTAAAATAGCTTATGTTTCTCTTTCAGATCAGCATTGTCATTAGCACTGCAGGCCGAAGGGTGTTTAAGAGTGACCAGGAAGCCTCTTCTCTTATGGAATAAGGCAGATACCTGCAATTGCTCTGCACAGGGGCCCCAGTGGGCACACCAACCACAAGCTGCTGCACCGGCTGCTGGTGCTCCTGGACTTCTCCCAGGTACAAAGGGTCCGGCTTACCTTGGCCAGCCCCCAGCAGCAGCAGCACCAGGAGCAGCCATCACAGCAGCAGCTGCATCAGGAGGAGCTCTTGCAGCAGCAGCAACAGCAGCAGCAACAGCAGCAGCAACAACAGGAGGAGCACTGGCGCCAGTAGTAACAGCAGCAGCTGAGGCAACTAGCAAACAGACAGGCCCATCTGGGCAGCCACAAGCAAATGTACACACACAGGAGGGCAGCCAAGATGGTGCTCTGCAGGATGGTAAGCAACCCCAGGTTGTCTTTCAGGGCAGGGAGCTTTAAGGATGTACTGTACGGCATGCCTGGTCTTGTTCCACTCAGGTTGACTACTTGCTCAGCAGTGAATCCTTGTAAAGCAATATACCGTCTGATGCATTCAATCCTCAAGTATTGAGCATCAGACCCTGGAACTGTTTTCTTGGGATACTGCCAGGGTCTGCAGCTTCAGGCACGCATAAACACCAGTACCGGTAGCAGATGATTTCGTGTAGACCCATGCAGTAGCATCAGTGCTAAAAGGAGCTCTTGGCAGACATGCACAGCATGCAAAAAACTGAGCTTCCTGTGTGGCTTTGCAGGCGGTGCACGTGCAGGGCCCAGCTCCTTGCCTACACATCCTGTAGGCGTAGAGGGTGCAGCAGCTGTGCCTTCAAGGCAGCAGGGCCTGCAGGGCATATTAGGGCAACAAGCAGAAAGTTCAGGCCTCTCTGGAGTCCCAATGACCTCAGCTGTGCTTGACAAGCCTGGTGCTGACAGCAATGCTGCCCCAAATAGTGCCCCAATGCGTTTGTCGCCCTCCGTCCCTGCTGGGGGTGAAAGTGGCATTAGGCTGCCATGGAATCAGATGGAGCTCAGATCCTTGCCATTGCCAATGGCTGGTGTGGAAGAACTGAGCTTGAGCTTTCAGCAGCAGCAGAAAGCAGAGGGAGAGCTGCAGCAGCGGCAGGGAAAGCTTTTGCAGGAGCAGCAGCTTGCAGCGACTTTGCAGGGGCAGCTGCAAGAAGCCAGGCAGCAGGTGCAGCAACTGGAGCAACAGTTACTGCAAGAGCAGACGGAGAAATCTGCCCTGGCTGTGGAGCAGCAGGCGCAGTTGCTTGCAGCTCAAGCTGGAGCAAAGCAGGTCGTTGAAGCTTCGAAGAAGGTGAGCAGGGCTATTTATAGTCCTTAGAAGGGGGGCCAGGGTGCAAGGGTAAACAGGGCCATAGGATGCGGGAAATAAGGCACAGAACAAACTAGTATTAGATGACGGGGCTTCTTCAGCAAAGGGCGACACAGCTACTCAGAAGGTCCTTGGCAAGTCAGGCAAATTGACTGCTTGACCTAAATGCCTGCCTGCCTGAATGCACGTTGCCTTGGCATGGTTGGTTGTGGCGGCTGTCAACTGTTAAAAAACTGCAGCGGGACACAGGCAAATGTAAAGCTTAGCTAAGGTGGGAGTCTCCCTCTGGGGTGGACGCTGCTATCACCAGCACCATGCACACATCATCAGCAAAAACATTGACACTGTTGAGCCGCATCTGGAGGGCTCTCATGCAAACCTACAATGTGTCTCTGCTGAAATCTGGCTTACATTGTTGTTCTATCACAGGCAGTGGAGCAGGAACGTGCCCAGCTGCAAGCAGCTGCACAGGACCTGGCCCGCTATCAGCAGGAACAAGCGCAGCACCTTGAGGAGGGCAGGCAGATAGCAAATCAGCTGCGTGCACATGTGTCAGATTTGGAGGGGCAGTTACACATGGAGCGGGAAGAGCTGGGCAAGTTCAAGGAGAGGCTCCGTATGGAGCAGCAGCAGGCTAAGGGAGCAGCAGAAGAAGCCCAAGTAAGATAGGCAAATTGGGAGTATAGTGTTACAACTGTATGTGCAGGCAAGATGTGCACAGGCATGCATGGCCATGCATTGCCACTGTCTAAGCAGTGGCTGGCCTATTGAAGGCTATGTAGCAGGGCGCATGGGGGAGGGGCATGCAGGATGACTGCTTAGGGAAGCATATGCAGGCTCAGGTGCAGGTATGACTGAAATGCAATAACCAAAGTGCCATCTGTAAGGCTTCAAACATCTGCAGCATGGCTGCAATTCCTGGTGCTTTTCTTGCTTGTAACATGAGCTGTCAATCTCTTGTGCTGCTGTTAAAACCCAGATGCAAGTCGCTGACATCCACACTTAATTACATGACCAAATAGTGTGTTGGCCCTGCCATCACTTGGATGTTCCTTGCCGCTTCGGTAGTGTCTGGATCCTAACCTTACAGGACTTTGGCTCCCACCCTTTCCTGAAGGGCGACATCAGCACTGGTGCACTGTGCTGAAGTACCCAAAGGGCAGAACTGATCTTCATTGATGTTTTCTCATGTGATAGGAGCTGCAGAATGCGTTGTCCAAGGAGGTTGCATCGCTTGAGCTGCAACTGGCTGAGACTAACGTGGCACTGCAGGATGCTGAGGCAGCCAGGGAGGGCCTGGCAAAGAGGCTGAAAGCAAGCGAGGCTGCCAAAGGTTAGAAGAGGCTCAGCAGCTGAAGCGTCTTGGGAGTTAAACTTGTTGAAGCGCACTCCTGGCATCTGCCCAGTGTTGGGAGTCTGTGGCAAGTATCGGTTTAATCACATCTGAGCACAGCCAATGATAATGGGCTAGAAGGGTTGTCTGCCTCACATGTTGCAAAGGCCATGTGGAAAATGGGACTCTTGCCGATGGCTGCAATGCTGTCCTGATAACACATCTCTGATCTTGACACTCCATGAACTCCTGAGAACTTTGACCCAGCTTTGCATTATTATAGCAGCAGCAACCATAGCGGTCTTACATGCTGGAGAATATAATAGGTCTTATGCAATCCAACACATGTGGCTGGGGCCACTGCTGCTACTCTTTGCGTAGATGAGTTGGAGTCCAACTTGGAGCGCGCTGTTGGCGAGGTGGCTCAGATGCGCCAGGACCTTGGAGCAATGAAGCAGAGGTTGGCAGCACGAGATCAAGCAGTGGCACAGCAGATTCAGGTGGGACTAGGAATGCAGTGCCAATGGCCTGTGTCCAAGACATCAACCGCTTGGCTGCATGTATATCTGTATATGGCTCTTGGCCGCCTATCAATTGCTTGCTCATTCTGGATGGGGTCACGGCTTCTGCCGAAGTTTGTTTGTGACCGGCAGACAAAGCACAAGTCACAGACAGCGGATGGAACATGTTCTGCTGGTCAGGGTGGCTTATTACTATGTTGAAAGGCTATTGCACACGAAGGCTTATGTTGTGGTGCTTTCTTACTCATGCGTAATGCTGTTGCTGCCAAGAGCATCAGTGACAGCCCCAATGAGCAGGTAATCACACATATTATGGAGACCAGTCGCCACCGCCATGACCTCTTTTGTGAGCCTGCTTACCGCGAATTCTGGAAATGGGATTGTGCTTGTAATGAAACCAAAAGCTTCGCACCTGTATGGGCGCCATGCAGGATATGGGCATGCAGCAGCAAGCGGTGCACCAGCAGCAGCTAGATGCAGCCCGCCAGAAGACAGATGCGCTGAGGGGTGCTTATGAGAAGCTAAGGGACGCTATCATGGGCATACATACAGCGCTAAGCCCGCACAATCTACGCCTGGCTTTGGTGGCAACTGCTACAGAGGGATTGCAGTGCTTCAGTCTTGGGGCTCAGGAGTACGAGCAGCTGAGCCAGAGGTTGCTTGGAGACTGGCAGGTGTCAGAAGAAGATGGAGAGCGAATTGTAAAACGGCTGAGGGAGCTTCTTGGCATGGTGAGTGGGTTGGCACCCTTTGCATGGGCCTGCTGGCATTGTGTTATTCGGTTACCTGACAGGTAGTCTAAGTGACATGTCTTGGGCTGCAGACTGGATTGCATACTGTCAAGGTGGGATTCACTTCATGTCACGCTACAGCATTGGTCAGCATGGAGTGCATATCTTTGAGCCCACACTGACGATCATGTTTACAAGCCAATCCGGTGGACACGCTGTTACAGGCTGCAAGGGGCCGGCTTGTTTAAACAGCAGAAGGTGCAGGGAATAGTTGGTGTACATAAGCAGTCCATTTAAGGGTTGTTGTTTGGAAGAAGGCTCACCAACGCAAGCACATGACTTTTGTTGGTTGAGGGGGGAATAAGACATGGCAGAGAAGGGCCTTCCTGTGCTTGCTGGCAATCTGATCTCCAGGAACCCCGGAGATGGGCATTTGGGAATCACATCCACACATTGGTGGGCTGGATAGGCTCTCATCATATCGTTGATATAGGGGCCATTGAAACAGGAGATCCTTATGAAAGAGTGATTCATGGCCCGGCTGTAAAAAGAATGGACTTATGCATTTGCTCCCTGTAGGTGCGTGAGCAGTGCCTCTCTTTTGAGAAGCAGCAAGCGGCAGCAAGCATGGAGCTATCTTCAGAGTGTGCTTCACTGCAGCAGCAGCTCAAAGCAGCTCTTGCAAGCAAGGCCCAGCTGCAGCATGAGCTTGAAGGCAGTAGCAAGGAGGCTGAGGAGCAGTTACAGGCAGCCACGGCAGCTATAGGGAAGGGTAGTTCCCAGGTGGATCAACTCAGGGCTGATCTGAATGCAGTGCAGGAGGAGTTGTATGCAGCAAGGGCATCTTTGAGGAAAAAGGAGGAGGAGCAGCAGGAGCTTGGTCAGCAGCACTTGCAACAGCAGCAGCAGTTGAAGCACATGGTGAGCACCTAAACAAATGCAGAAGGCATGGTCAAACATGGCGCAGCAGTCAACATGGGGGTATTGTGCACCTCAGGGAACTTTATGTGGTGCCGAAGATATATGCTGCATGATACTTATCAGACCCTTTGTCGCATGCACATTGCCAACAGCAGAGCTACCCAATAATTGACTATCAATGCTGCTATATCAAGCATGGGACTGGTAGCCGTGGCACACAGAGGAATAGCAGTTTTGCATTGAAACGTCCAGCTGCTGGACATCGTGCTGAGGCACCCTTGTTTTGTCAGAAATCAGTGCCATTTCATGTGCTGTTACACCTGGCTCAGCTGGGCAGGGCCGTTGAGATTTTTAATGTGGCTTGTGCTGACTGTAAATGGGCTGAGGATCACATACTGTTGCAATGACTCCAGGCCTCTGTTGCTGGCACTGAGCTTGACCTCCAGCAGCAGATAACTGCCATGAAGCAGCAGCTCATGGAGGCCATGCAGCAGCTGGAGGCTTTTAAGGAAGAGGGGCGGCTGTGGCAACAAACAGCAGATCAAGCTGAGCAGCAGTTGCGTCAAGTACAACAGGAGCTGAAGCAGCACACAGCAGATGCAAAGGCTGCCGTAGAGGTGGGGTTTTGTGGTCTAGGACGTGTGTGTGGAACTTCTCATTCTTCTGCTATGACGATGATCCGCTTATACATCTGCAATGGGACATCCGTGGCTGGTCTGACCGTCCAGTCCAGAGTGATTCGCTGCTGGGCAGTCATACTTGTGCATTGCCCTGCTGTGCTAGGCTTAGGTGGTCGTTCCTGGTGGTGATTGTTAGTTTTTTGTCAGGTATGCACAAGCAACCTGGCAGGGCAAGCTGGAAGTAGTCGTCTTCTCAGCCATGGTCCGCCTTAACACTCGTAGCTTGTTTTATGGCCAGACCAGGGAAGTAGGATTATTCCAGAGGCCAATTTGCAGTACAGAGGGTCCATAACGGTGACCATGTATCCTGGCCTCAATCGCTCCTCCACTACAACTCCGCTATTGA
Source organism: Pseudopediastrum boryanum (assembly GCA_963556185.1). Classification (NCBI taxonomy): domain Eukaryota; kingdom Viridiplantae; phylum Chlorophyta; class Chlorophyceae; order Sphaeropleales; family Hydrodictyaceae; genus Pseudopediastrum; species Pseudopediastrum boryanum. The sequence goes on along the minus strand of OY744502.1, from coordinate 5,462,474 downwards.
TCGCATTCTCTCTCAAGGCACGTTGTTGATGTGACACTGCTGTAGGCCAAGGATGCCCGCATTCAGGAGCTCCGAGGCGCCCTAAACGAAGCAGTACAAGGCGGCGACACCCGAAGGGCTGCAGAGCAGAAACAACAGATCCAGGAACAAGCAGCTACCATCACACATCTCAGAGACATGGTGCAGCAGGTACGTGACAGGGCAGGCACTTCATGTGATATGCTGATGACCCGTGCAGATTGGTTGGCGCGATATGCTTGTTTTGCTTTGCTTGACACTGCTCCCAGTTTGCTCCTTTGTATTGTTTAAAAGCAATCCACCTAATTGTGTTTGTGTGTACGTGCACTATTTTGAAGTGAGCTTACTGCCCACACCAGACTGAAATGCAGCAGGATTAGCCCATTTTCAGTCTAGCAGCTTGTGCTTGCATGACAAGCTCCCTGGGCCCTGTCAGGGTATCTGCAGCATGCACAATTTTGCATGGGACACTGTTGAGTGCACCTGTCTGCTTACACAGGAGAAGATGCAACACTCCGAGACCACCACCCATCTTCAGATGAGTACAGCACAACGGGGTGCATTAGAACAGCAAATGCAAGCTGCACTGGGGCAAACAAAAGCGGCAGAAGAAATCCTAAGGGAAGTTGGGCAGCAGGTAAGCTGATAAAACATCCCGGCATTGTGTCCCCGCCTAGGCAAGTGCTGTTCTTCTATTGGAGTCCATTCAGCAGGACTTAGCTTGCAGCATGTTGAATTGCGTCACCACGGACATTTGAGGAGAAAAGTATTCAAGTATCTACAGGCGGCGGCTGCATGTATGCTGCTGCGTTGGCCATCTGCTATGCTCTACATGTGGGGTTAATCAAGCTACCTATGCATGCAAAGGGTGTATGCCTTTACGGATTTGCAACCATTAGCGCAAGTGCTGTGTGCTCATTCTGCAGGTGCTTGAAGCAGCCTTTGTCCTTGTCCGACAAAAGGGCAGCCCAGCTAGGGGCCAGACTGTGGACATGGAAGACTCACTCACGTCCCAGATGGAGGCCTTCAAGGCCTGTCTACACCGGGGGAGGCCTGCCACTGTCACAGAGCTGGCTGCATGCAGAGACCTGCTTACAGGAATCATCCAGCACCTAAGAACCAGCACAGCTGCGACCAGCAACACCCAGGTACTAAGAGTTACATTGCTTCTTAGACGAACTCATCCAGATGCTCCGATGTACTTTCCTGGGTTCATGATTTCCGCCTGCAGTAATGTTTGTGACTGCTTGCTGATCAGGTTGGCATGGTTTCATCTGAATTCCACATAAAGCTCTTGACTCCTATGCAACTACAGTAGTATCAACCTCGGGTGTACTTCAGGTTTCCTGAAATCTTGCTGCTGCCAAAGCTATAAAACTTGTGCAGCGGAGTATTCTGTCCCTTGTAAGGAGAATCTTACCAAGCTGTCTGCTCTTGCCTGGCACCGCATTCACCAAGTCTGCAGGAGTTGGTAGCACACAGCACTCTCCTAATCCAACAGTACTGATGATGCTAACACCAATGGCCCTTGGTCTTGCTCCAGAATACAGTGCAATTGCCTAGCTATGACCTGCACCCCAGTTGATAAGCCCATCTGCTCTGACATGCTGCAGCACATCTTCCAGGACCTTGCTCTGGCAGGGCAGGCTTGCTCCCTGGCTGTTATGGCAGCTGTTAAGCAGCTCATGCAAGTGCAGCAACAAGCTCAGCAGCAGCAGCAGGCGATGGGAGACCCACCAGGCAGTCGGCAGTTGCAGCAGCAGAGGTATGAGACCTTACAGGCAGCCATAAGCCTGCAGTCCACATCAGCACCTGAGACAGTGGTTGCAGCTTTACAGGCAGCACAGGCCAGTTTGGAAGCATCAGTCACAGACTGGGCTTGCAACCACGTACTTCAGCTACACAGGAGCATAGGGGTGGAGAGGAGACGTGCGGATGAGGCAGAACAAAAGAGCATGGAGCAGCAGCAACAATTGAAACTTTTGAGAGCAGAGAGCGAAGACGTCAAGGTCAAGTTTGAGGAGGTATGGCTGCTGTGGTTGCGGTGTCCTGAGTGTGACCATACTGTCATGTTCTGGAAGTGTAATGGTAGCTGCCAGGAAGCTAAGCTCATTATCAATTGTGTTCTTAAAACAATCGTGTCAGGATTTTGCTGCAGCCAGAGTAAACTCTGTTCCAAGCGGTCTGGACTTTGTGCCTGCATGTTGCGCTGTATTTTCTGCTGATGTGCCTTGTAAGGGGGTCCACATAGCAGAGCCGTCACACTGTTGAGATAATAAGCGGAACCGGGCAAGTTCTGGATTTTTATGGGGGCACTGATTAATGATATAGCTCATTTTGGGTTTCTGTATATGCCTGCAGCTAACAACTCTCAGGGCCAGAGAAATTGCAGAGCTGAGTCACAGGCTGGAGGCAGCAGAAGCTGCAGGTGCAGCACACAACCAGGAAGCATCTGCCAAGCTCTGCCAAGCTGCTGCTGACCTCCAGCAAGCACAGGAAGAACACCAGCAGCAGCAGGCGGCAATGGACCAGCGACACCACCACGAGCTAGGCATGGCTAAGGAGCAGCTAGCAGTAGCCTGGGAGAAGCTGCAGGAAGCGAGGACAGCCCTGCTTGCTGCTGATAAGCAGACGCGGGGTCTAGAGGACCAAGTGCAGCAGCTGCAGCAGCAAATGGCGGCTGCAGTATCAGCTGGAGAGGAGAAGGGGAACAGAGAAGGTCAGCTGGTGGAGCAGCTCAGGGCAACACGGCAGCAGCTTGCACTCAGGTCAGTGGCAGTACCGTGGTATGGCTCCTTCCGGCCAAAAGTACACTTTGCCACTTCGGCAATGCTCAATTCTATGTATGTAAAGTCATGCTACAAGCATTGCCAGCACAACCCTCACCAGTGCATTCTCTGACGTTGTGCTTAATGCATCATCCAGTCAAGAAGATACCTCTCTGCAGGCTGGCATAACATGACCTACATAGATGGGTAACTGACACACTGATATTGGGTTCCGCATGCTGCTAAACCTATCAACCCTGCTGGATGTGCAGATCCCGAGAAGCAACACGGGCTGCACGAAACCTGCATGCAGCTCGTGCCATCCGAAGCAACTTGCGCCAGACCATTCGCTCTGGCCGTAGTACGCTCCGTGCAGCATTCCAACAGGCCTCTCAAAGGAGCCAGGAACTGCTTCAGCTACAGAACAGCTGCAGGACACTGGGACAGGAGCGAGACGCACTGCAGCAGAAGCTCCAGGCAGCAGAGCAGAAGGTGCCAACACTGGAAGAGAAGCTTGCCCGTGCAGAGGGGCTCATACCTAGGTTGGAGGAAAGGTGCAATGGGCTGGGCATGGAGAAGAGGCGGTTGCAGGAGAGGGTGGGGAAGCTTGTTGAGCAAGTTACTGAACTGGAGGCAAAGGTCCAGGTAAGCTAGGAACTTCAGAGCGATGTGCTGCCTCATGTCAATAGGTATAAAAAGGACGTTAAACATGCAGCAGAACCCACATATGACACCATTACAAACAGAGACTGGTGAAGTGGGACAGTTTCTTTGAGAAGATAGCAATTTGGAAGAAAGCATCTGTTATTAACATCAGCATAACAGAAGGAATACTATGCAATAGGGAGGGGCGTAGGAGGATTGGACCTACATGCGTGTAAGGTGGTAGGCTTGCGTACAAGAATGGCTGACACTTCTTGTTAAGTCTGTGTCATTGCTTTGCTTTCAGCGAGTCTGCTGAACCATACTTCCACTCAAAATTCAAACTCAAAACTCAAAACTCAAAGTACTGACTTGTTACACCTGCTGAACCATACGTATGTTGTTTCAGGTTATGTAAAAGCTTTGTGTGGGTTGGTCGCTTCTTATTTCTGCGGGCCTTCCAGAAGCAGTAAGCAGTATATGAATTTGTCAGTAAAAGATTATGAAAGCTTCAGGAAAGAGAGTTGTCAGGCACATGCATACAGCTATGCATCGTTGATTGCATAGAAAACATATGTGAGCATAGACAGAAACTGTCCATGCCATCAAAAGCACATATGTACATCAGCAATGACTATCTCTTGCAGGCAGCTACATCCCATCGTGGACTGACAGTTTCCCAGACTGAGGCTGCACGGAAGGAAGCTGGTACTGCACGTAAAGAAGCTGAGGCTGCCAGAAGGGAAGCTCAGGCAGCACTTCAGCAGCTGAGCAGTCAGGAGGGATCCACAGACATTCTCTTGGCTGAGTTACAGGCTGCAGAAGCTGCACTTAGGGGCTCGAGGACCACCTGTGGCAACCTTCTGGATGAAGGGAGAGGGCTCAAAGCGCAGGTGAGGGAAGCTCAGGCGGTTGGCCACAGGTAATGACCTTGCAGCACCTGTGTTGCTGGGCAAGCCATCTTTCTGCCCCACATGTCTGCTTGTTGCCATAAGCATCAGTCAGGCAGCACATGTAGGATGTATGTTGCAACCAACCCTGTGTGGCTGCATCCCTGAAAAGAATTGCTATGGGCTGTTGGCTGTTTTGATCTCAGTACGCCAGTGAAGAGTTGCCCACTGGTTCGCTTTGAAAGTCATCTCTCACTGACCAGCATGCCATAACAGCATTAATTGTGGTGTGGTTAGGCAAACTGAAAGTGTGTGGTTGCTGTTGTTTGCTACTGCTTCTGCCAGGTGATGCAGCTCCGCCAGCAACTGGAGCAGGTCCAGCAGCAGCACCAGGCAACATTAACAGAGCTGGTAGTAGCTCAAGCTAGTTTGTTGCAGCAGACAGCAATCGCAGAAGCTTGCCAAGCGCAGCTGGCTGCAGTGAGCCTTACTGCAAAGGCAAACTCTGCCATATCATGGGCGCCCGAGGAGGCCTTTGGTCCTCTTGCACCATGGGCAGCCCCTGGCAAGCACAGCAGCGGCAGCAGCTATCAAAGCGCTGGTTATACTAACAGTGCTGGGTGCCCTCCTAGCACCCAACAAGCCATTCAGCAGCTGCTCAATAAGCTGCTAGGTTTGAGTTTGAATGAAGGTGGTTCTTGTGCTGCATTGGGCAGCGTTATACACCAGGGGCTAGCAGCTGATGAAGCAAGGACTTGGTGTGGAAGCCCAGGGGACCCTGCCAGCCAGCTATGGGAGGACCCTAAAGTGCAGCGCATCCAGGAGCTCAGAGCAGCGTTGGCTGCTGCTCTAGCTCAGGCGACAGGCTCTGGTTGTAACGATCAACTAGATAGCAGTCGTCAAGGGCTTACTGCAGCAGCGGCTAATGGGGCAGCCCATGTTGGGTTACACGGACGAGGGAGCACAGAGCTTTGGGAGGAGAGAAGTATAGGAGCTGCGGCAGAGGGGGCCAGACTGTCAAGGATCCAGGAGCTGACGCAGCAGCTAGTGTCTGCCAGTAAAGCTGTAGATCTGGGGGGGCAGGCAGCAGCTGCAGCAGGAGCAGGTCATCTACTAAGCAGCAGCAGTGCAGGCCTTGAGGACACAAAGGTGCAGCGGATACATGAGCTTAGGGCTGCATTGGTGGATGCTATGAAGGAGCGGGATGAGCTGCGGCAGCAGCTGTCTGATGGAGGGCTGCTGCTGCAGGAGGAGCTTGCTACGACCAAGAGAGAACTGCAAGAGACTAGGCGGGAATCAGAGGCATACAAGGTGAGGTGGTCATTGATGTGCTACTCGCTGGTTGACCTTCTGCTGCATTGTTGCTGCTCCACATTGGAACCATGATGCACATTGATAGCAGTTTGCTTCAAGGGGCCTATCAGGGGCAGGAGCCCACTTTGGGTCTTGCAGTCAATCTCTGGTCAAACACACGTTAATGATGATGATGATCTTACATTTGTACAGATGCCTTTTGCCCTTATTGTGGTAAGGTCGCAAGCAGTGAGGCAACCTCTTGTAAGGCAGTCTTTGTTATCTGGTGGCTGGTAAGTGTAGCCCTAGCCGAAGGAGTTCATGGGAAGGGGTTTTCAGCCTGACTCTGTGCTTAAGAAGCTTTTGCACCAGCTTTCAGATGTGATCATAATGTGATTAGATCTGTTTCATGCCCCCATACTGTGGCTTCGGGATGTGTAAGCGTTTAAGATCAACTGTGGTGCAATTTGCTGCTACAGGTGCAAGCTCTCACTTCAGCAGAACTGCAGTGTGTACAAGGATCACAAAGTGCAAGTGCAGCCAAAGCAGCGCAACCCTCAACTTGTGATATGAACAGCTTGCAAGAAGAGCTTGCCGAAGCACTGAAGCAGGTAGAGCAGCTAAAATTGCAATCTGAGGGGCAGCAACGTACAATGCAGAGACTGCAGCAACAGGATGAAATGCAGCAGGATGCAGATCGCCCTGCTTCTGTTTGCGAAATAGGGCAGTTAAAGCAGCAGCTATCAGCCGTCACAGCAGAGCTGGAAGAAGCACAACAGCAGCTGCAAGAAGATGATGATCAGCTGCAGCAGCTTGCTTCCATGGCTCAGGCATGGAAGGATGAACGAGCTGCATTAGACAGCAAGGTACAGCAGCTGCAGCAGTTGCTGCTCGGACCCAAGGAGCAGGCGGGGACTGCAGCTGCTGATGCAGGGTCAAACGGGGTACAGGAACAGGGTTCAGTTGTAGTCCCCAAATTGCAGCAGCAGCAGGAGGAGGAGCTGGCCCTAGCTCAGCAGGAGCTGACAAGCTTGAGGGAGGAGGTGCAGCTACTTCAGCAGCAGCTTGCTGCATGTCAGGGGCAGCTGCTGGATGCGCAGCAGCAGGAGGGGGTGTGGTCACAGGCCGCAGAGGCGCTGGGGCAGCAGTTAGCTTCTCTACAGCAGCAGCTGCAGCTCGTGGAGGAGCAGCAAGCAGTCAGGCAGTTGCATATGGAGCAGGCTCAGCAGCAGACAGCAGCCTTGCAGGCAGAGCTGCAAGATAGGGCTGATGCAGCAAGCTTTGCTGAGCAGCAGCTGCTGCAGCTGCAACAGGAGGTGTTGGCTGTGGAGCAGAAGTCTCAGCAGGAGTTAGAGGCAGCCAAGCGCCGGTTGTCGGCCTTGGATGAGGAAGTGGTAAGGAACAAAGCAGCTGCAGCAGCAGCAGAGGTGCAGCTGCAGGAGGCTTTGGGAGCAGCAGCGGCCTTACAGCAGGAGCAGGAGAGGGAGCATCGGAGGCACCAGCAGGAGCTGGGGGCGCTGCAGGAGCAACTGCAGCAACAGCAGGAGGCCGCGATGCAGGGTAATGTAGCCGTGGGGGAGGAATCGAGAGCTTTAAGGTTGCAGCTCAACCAGCAGCAGAAAGACTTTGAGGAGAAGCAGGAAGCATCAAGGCAGTTGGCGGTGGAGCTGCAAGACCAGCTGCAGCAGCTTCAGGAGAAGTCGCAGCAAAAGGAGGATGTGCTACAGAAGCAGGTTGCCCAGCTGCGCAGTCAGCTTGCTGCAGTACGAGCAGACAGCCAGGACCAAGAGAAAGCCCTTGAGCAGCAAGCAGCAATGCTGAAGCAGCATCTTACAGACCAGAAGCAGGCTCAGCAGCGACTGCAGCATCAGCTTCAGGATGCTCAGCAACTAGCAGCAGCTGCTGGAGGCGATGCTGGCGATCATGCTGAAGCTGCGCGTCAGCTGCAGCAACAGTTGCAGGTGCTGCAAAAGCAGCTGACGCAATCTGATGCTGAATGCCAATCATATCAGCAGTTGGTCGAAACCAAAGTGCAAGAAGCAGGGCTGCTGGAGCAGCAGCTTGCTGCAGCACAACAGGAGCTTGAGCTGATGCAGGCAGAGCTTGACGCTGTGCAGAGGCAGGTCCTGCAGCATCAGGAGCAAGAGCTGAGGGATGCAAAGCAGCTAAGATCAGCTGAGGAAAGGGTAAGGGCTTTGGAAGAGCAGCTGCTTGTTGCTGAAGCCAAGATGAAAGTGGTGCAGGGGCAGATAGGGCCAAAAGAACAACTCCTGCAGCAGCTAGGGGAGCAGGTAGGGGCAGCACTGGCGGAGAAGGAACAGGCAGTACTGCAGCTTGAGGAACTTCAAGCGCAGGGAGCTGCTGGTGAACCTGCTGCTCTGCACGCTGCAGCGGTAGTTGAACTGCAAGGGGAGCTGGCTGTAGCAAAGGGAAGGCTTTCGCAAGTGAGTGCTGCGCAGCAACAGGCAGTAGCAGTAGCTGAGGAGAGCAGGGCCGAAGTGCAGCGGTTAAGGCAGCAGCTGCAGCATGTGCAGGGAGCCCAGCAACAAGCAGCTGAAGCACAGGCACAGGGGATGAAAGCAAGGGCTGAGGAAGCTGCTGACAAGCTCCAGGCCTCGGAGGCTACTACTGCAGAGTTGCAGCTACAGCTAACGCTGACTCAGCAGAAGCTTGCAGCAGCTGAGGCTAGGCTCAGTGCTTGGCAGCAAGGGTCTGCTGCTGGCACAGCTGAGCTGCAGCGACAGCTGGCTGCTGAGGTGGTGGCTTCTGGGCAGCTGCAAGCAGAGCTGCTTGCCGCAGGACGGAAGGTGGAAATCTTAGAGAGTCAGCTACAGCAGCAGCAGCAGAGCCAGCAGGCAGCACAGCAGCTGTTCAGTGAGGACCAGGAAAGCTGGATGAGGCAGGTGGCTGCGCTGCAGGATCAGTTGCGGGAGCAGCAGGAGAGCAGTGAGCAGTTGGTGCAGCAGTGGCAGCAGCTGCAGGATGTGCGTGGGGTAGGCTGTGCTCCTGCTGCAGGTGGTGAGGAAGGGGATGGATCTAGGGCCATGGGTAGAGGTCTTGAGCGCTGCCAAACTATGGGCGATGTGCTGAGGCTACGGGCAGAGAATGCTGAACAGCAGCTTGTAGAGCAGCAGCATCTGGTGGGAGAGCTGAGAGCTCAAGTAGTAAGCTACCAAAATGAAGTTGAGCAGCTGCAGTGGCGATTGCAAGATATGGTCCAGCAGCTTGGGGAGGTCAGCAGCTGCTCTGAGTCAAGGTGGCAAAGTAGAGTGCAGGAGCTTCATGAGCAGCTCAGGCAGGTGAGTACTACATAAATGCAATTTGTCCTCCGAGGGGCATGTGCGCTGGTTATCATATGGGCCAGCCTTCACAGGACCGTGCAGCTACTGCTGCCAGCCATACGGCACTGGCCTTAGCTCTAATCCCTTCTGATCCAGCTGGCGCATGCTTTTGCTCGGTGATGTGCTGGCCTCCAAGCCAATAGGACCTGCTGTGGTAGGTCCCAAAGTCTAGTAGGCTTTAATACCGGTAGCATGTCAAGTGGGCAAGGCGTGATGTGCCCGAGTCTCAATCAGGAGTTTGTCTCACCCGCAGCTCTCAGATGTGCTCTGTTCTTTTATTCATTCAACACCATCGTTGGTGGTAGCCTAGCTGGCAATGTGTGATTTGCATGCCTGCTGAATGTGGTTGGTGATACGCTCGCAGGCGCTTCAAGAAGTGAGTGGGTACAAGCAGGAGGCGATTCAGGTTCAGGGGTTGCAGTCACGGGTTAAAGACCTAAACCAGCAGCTGTTAGCAGCTACAGAGGCTGCTCAGGCTCGGCAGCTGGAGGTGACCAAGGCACAGGATAAGTGCGTACACCTGAAACGCAAGCTGACACAAGCTGAGAAGGTAAGTTATACAAGGTTGAATTAATGCTCTTAATCTCTAGGTTAGAACAGTAACTGAACGATCCCGGTAGTGATATACAATTCAAGGCTGAATGTAACTGCGTCCCGCTTTGCTCCAGTGTCAAAAGACCTGGAATTGCATTGGTTTTTGTTATCCTTGTGAAAACGAGTGCTGAGTTGGTGCTCGCTTGTGTTTTTGCTTTGATCACTTCAATGAAACCTTGCATCTGAGATGGCAATAATGTGCTTTGAGCGTTTCTGACAGCTTATTTACATATTTCTTTTGCCACAGAAGCTTTGGGGTTGCCACTGCATTAAGAAGAAATGTGCACTGTCCGCAAGACACATGTCCTTAGATGTTCCATGTCCCACATCTTCTACAACTTCATGCAGGCGCTATCCTCCTGTCGAGACCAGATGCGTGCCACGCAGATAAACGCAGCTGTTCAACAAGCAGCTCTGCTTCAGACCAACAGCAACCAGTCTTTAGAAGCAGACCTACCTCATCCAACAGCCACAGAAGGAGCAAAAGCAGCTGACTGCACTAGTGGTGGAACCAGAGTCTCTGGTGGGGCTGTAGCAGGGTCTAATGCCGGGGTGGAGGCGCTACGGCTGGAGCTAAGCCTCATGGGCAAGCAGCTACAGAAAGTGCGGGCAGAGCTAGAGCAGAGCAGGCAGGCAGCAGCAGCCAGGGAAGAGGAAGTAGAGCGCGTGCGCCAAGAGCTTGCAAGGTGCGTACCCTTGTGTCATCCAGTGCATTGAGCTGGCCAGCTGCTAGGGCATATCGTATCTACTTTCACAAGCTGTTCTGAAGTGGACAATGCTGCCAACCTGTGGCGCACACCATGTGCCCGTGAACTGCTTTCCTTTACCCCCATTCTCTTTGGCAGGCAGCCCACGTTCTGCTAAGTTTGCTTGTCCCTTGGTATACAATACTGCAATAAGCCATAACGGTGTCCTAGTGTGCAAACTTGGCTAATTTTTGGCATGTTGCTGCAGTGTTGAGAGACCAGGGTCTGGTACTGTCACAAGTTCAGCAATGTCAGATGATGGCTGTGCATCTGCATCCATTGCATCAGGCTCACTGGCTTCCCCTGGAAAGTTGCAGAAGCTGGTTTCAGCACGTCAGGTGCGTGCCCAGGAGTGATAAGGCCGAGCATGACACTCTAGTACTGTACTGCTTTGTCAAAGCAGAAGCATAGAGCACAGGCCATCTGGTTCTAAAATCAACCTGTAGGTGGAGGAGCTGGACAGTACTCTATTGCATTGGGCGCGATGAAGGTGAACCCCCCATGTTGCTTCCATTGCGGGGGGAACGCAGGTTCAGCTGCAGCAAAGGCCACAATACTTCTTTATAGAGAAGCTGGTATTTGATTGCATGCATCGGCCACTTTTTTTCTGATTGATTGATGAATCCTATATTCCACAAGCTCTGAGTTTTTGGGCACCCTTGCTCAAAGATAAGCTTGATATGTTCTGCTAGCAGCTGATGCATGTCTTCCTGTGCAGAGCCTCCCAATTGTAGTCACAGAAATTTTGCATGTCCTGTTTTGTTCAATGCCTTGCTACCGTGGGACTATCTGAAGCTCCATGCTTCCTCATTAATGCACTTGTCTCATATACACATGTCTTTCCAGGTTGCTTTGGCATCGGAGAACCGTGAACTCCTAGGACGGCTTACTACGACACACCAGAAGCTGAAGCTGCTGAAGTCAAGGTCGACACAGTGGGAAGTCAAGGTGCAGCAGAAAGAAGAGCAGGTGGGTGCAGACTTCTGATAGCAGACAGGAAGCTAGCTTAGTGCTACTTGTGGTATAACTGCAATACAGCATACGTCCAAGACATGTTACCACCTCTGATGGCACAAATGGGTGACTTCCTTCATCCTTGCCCCAATGGGTGTTCGCTTATATGCGCTGAAGATATCGTCCTCTCTACTGCCCTACCAGGTGCATCGGCTGCAAAAGCAGGTTGCACGGCTGTCAAGACCTCCATCTCCGATCGACGAGGAAGCAGCAGGTGTGTGAACTGTATCCTGGCTTTTTATGTGATTGCCGCGTCCGCTTTTCATAGGGTGAGCGCCTGCGGAGCACTGGTCAACTTCAAATCGATTTCTCATGTGTCATACGTGTGGATGTAACTTGCGCTCTGGAGCCAACCGCCTAATTGTGAGCTGCGCCTTGCGTTATGGTGCACAATGACCCTTTGCATGCTTTGTGAGAGTACCATGCTGGTCACCGCATGCAGTAGAAAGGCTCGCTTCGCTACAGAGATTGGCTAGGGGGGCACTGTACCTGAGTTGCCTGGAGATCACAAATACAAGTTCCATACCATGCAGCCAAAGCGCGCCAGCCCGCATTTAAGCATCGAGCAAAGATGTCACATGCTGCGAACTTCGTAAGCCTTTAAAGCTCTATACGGACGATACAAGGTGCTTGTCTGCATGGTTTATGCCACACATCATGGTTTCAAGGATTCATTCGGCACTAGACCAGCTGCGGACATTGACACACGAATTTTGTTCTCAAGTCGCTTGACCTGGCATATGCTGTCGCTCTTCAAGGGTGCCTGAAAGCACTGGACACTCACATGTTGTCCTCTCTGGCCCCTCCACGTGCAGTGACCAGTGGCAATAGTGTATCCATCATGGTGGAAGGTGATGCTGCGCAAATGAGGGCAGAGGTCCAGGCCTACAAGGTATTGTATTGGTGATGCATCTTTGATACTCTCAAGTTGCTGGAGCAATTGGGTCTATCTGACAAGCTGTGACTGTTCTGCAGAGAGCGTTGGCCGCAGCCCAGCAAGAAGCAGCAGCAGCAGTTGCCTCAGCTGCAGAAGCGAGGGCTCAGGCTGAGGCAATACAGAATGCTATGCAGGTGCGTTAAGCCATCAGAGTTAGAATGGCAGTCGTACCTGCAGCACTAGAGGAGGCCATGTGTTCACTGCTGAACAAAAACGAGCTCTCGGTGCGTACCTTTTGCTTGCACATGTTGTACTACTTCCTGCAAGTAGTGCTCATGAAAAGTACTCGTTCAAGCAGCTTAACAGGGTATATGCTGTTGTGGTATGCTTTATCATGCTGTGTTGACCAGCTCTTAGCATACCATAATACTGAGTTGCGCAGACAATGCTGCCAGTATTTGTTTGTCATGCAAGCAACAAAGAGTTTGCACAGGTTGCTCACAGCTGGCTATGTCACACAGGCGGAACAACGCAAGAAGACAATGCGCCGCCAGATGAGCACAGCATTGATGCGTAGGCCGGATGGCACATATGCAGATGAGGGCTTGGATGGAGAGGCTGGAGATGAAGACATGGAGGCTCTAGGAAGGAGGCTTGCAGGAGCACAGGCAGAGGTGGACAGATTGGCAGGGCAGCTGCAGCAGGCCAATGCCAAGAGGGCAGAGCTGGCACAGGTAAGCTGCACCAGCTAGCTACATATTGCCTAGAGTATGCATGTGTGCCCTTCTATTTCTTTTCAACCACTGGGGCACTGCTAGCAGTGTAAGGACTCTTGAATGTCGTATTGTCTCTTTTGATGGTTGTTTGCAGACAAGCACTAGCAAGGAAGCACCACAGGCTGACCAGTCGGAATGCACATGGCAACCTTATTGCTGACTGATCCTACCTTGAAAATCAGCTACAATGTTCCTGCTATGCTTTTCCTAGTGTCGGGGTTAGGCTAGGATGGCACCCAAACTGGAAGCTTAGACAACTGGGTTGTCACAGATCAAGTCTATTTGCCATCTAAAAGAGTGTATCTGGTTCCTTGCAGGAGAATGCATCGCTTATGCAGACGTTGGCTGAGCGGGAGCAGGAGTTGCATGAAGCGCAAGAGGCTGCTCGTCAGCTAGCTGCCCGTGTTGATGCAGCTAACGAGGCCTGCAACAACAAGGACCGCCTTATTGAGCAGCTGAAGACCTTATGTGATGGCAGCAGCAATGGCGGGGGATACGGTTGGGAGCTCAATGAAACTGGTGTGGCAGGGTACAGTGGGACAAGCACACCCACTTACAGGAGCACAGGGGGCTTGAGCGGTTGCGGCACAGCAGGGCATGCCTCACCAAATAGTCCAACGAAGAGGAGTTTGAGCAGGCAGAGCAGCAGGGGCAACTTGGGCAGCTTAGCACAGCATCAGAAAGTTGGAGGGGTAAGTGCAGCTGTTGAAATGCAACGACTTCCTGCAGCAAGTAACATACTTATTAGGAGCTAGCTATGGGTGTGCATGATAACACAACTGCCTAAGAATTCTCCCAACCATGGGGAATGCCCTGTAGCTCACCCCTTGCACCTGTTAGCATTAACCACTACCCACCAGCCTCGGGTTCACTCGGCGCTAACTATTGGTGTTGTTGCTCCTGGTCATCAGTGAGCGAGGCATCCTAGCCCCTCCAGCAGCACATGCAGGTGCATGCAGGAGCATCATTTATGCTCTCCACTCAGGTATTCAGTCACCAACATTGGCCACCCAGTGCTTCTGGTTGCCTCCAGGATTGCAACCGAGTGTACAAGGGGCTTGCTTTCGCACTTTGTTCACAGGTGGTGGCGGCTTGGAAGGAAGCTGGCAAGCTGAAGGACCTCAAGATTGATGAGCTCAACTTCCAGCTAGGCCAAGCAGCATTGCAGCTGGATCGGCGGCAGAAGGAAGTGGAGGACCTGAGCAGCCAGCTTGCCGACACCAGCCAGAAGCTTGGTGCAACTGAGGCATCATTGGCAACTCTCAAGGAGCGGGCAGCGGCACAGCTGGAGGCATTGGAGAGTCAGCTGAGGAGCAAGGACATGGGGCTGGCAGCTGCAGAGGTTCGAGCAGCAGCTTTGGAAGCGGAGCTGCGCAGTGCCAATAGCAAGGTAAGCATCTGTAACTCCATTGAAGAGGGCATCTGTTGCCACTGAAGCGCGGTTGAAGCAGCACGCCATAGTGTGATGCCTGCTATGAAGTACCCTGTGTGTTCCCAGAGCAGCCACAGAAGATAGTAGTAACAGCATAGAGCTGTTGCCAGCTTGGTGTGTACTCATGGATATGACTAAGAGCAGGCAGAAGAAGAAGCACTGAGTAGGCTTCTTTCACGGTTATCTCTATGACTGTTTGCTCACCATGCAATGCTTTTGTTCCTTATTGTGCAGGCCCAGTCAATAGAGAGGCAGCTGCAGCTGGCTGAAGCTGAATCACAGCGGCTGCAGGAAGCCCTGAAGGCAGCAAGTGCCCGCACCAGCCAGCAGCAGCAGGAGCTCAGCAGTTCCCAAGAGAGCCTTACACGGGCCACACGCGCAACCGAGGCACTCAAGCAGGAGGTAGCAGCAGCAGCTGGGCAGGCACAAGCAGCAAGAAGCAAGCTTGAAGGGCTGGAGGGGCAGGTTGCAAGGCTTGCAGCAGTGTTGAGGCAGCTGCTTTTGAGCACTGGTGCAACAGGATCCATGCTTGAGGCGCCAAGGCCGTCTGGCTCAGGACCTGCCAAGGTAAGGTGCTTCCTCCTCTCAGCGATGGCCTTGATGAAGTCCTCAGTCTCTTGAAATGGTATCTTATTCTAGAGCACCCCATAAGCTCTCAACGCTTGCTGTAGACTGTCAGTCCGCGGACTCATTTGTGCCAAGCCTGTTGGCTAATGAACTGGCAGCTGTTGCTGGCAGTGATGGGAGCTATATGGTTGGTATGTGTATATGTTGCTGCAGTTGCTTGAAGACCTGGTTGATGTTGTTGGTGGGGAGCTCACTAAGCGCATGCGGGAGGCCAATGCCACTGCAGCTCGTTTGGCCGAGATGGAGGCCCGCCTGCAACAGAAGGCTGAGGAGGCATCGCAGCTCAGCCACACTGTGAGGGCCCAGAGCGACAAGATCTTTGCGCAACAGAAAGCATTGAGTGTGGCACAAGAGGAGGTAATTTGGGCCAAATGCATTGGAGTTCTAGGGCAGGATATGCAGGACTATGCAGAGGGGTAGCTGGGCTGCTCAGGATGTAAATAAGCAAGTGGCTTAAAAGGAGGTCACAGCATGGGACACCCGCGAATTAAACACATGTTTAAACACATGTATTTAAACACCCTGTTCTGTTTGACTATAATTAAGCTGGTTCAGCGCATGACGTGTCAAGGCATCTGCAATCAAGCACTAACAGCTTGCTGTCGTGTCCAGGTTGGTGAGCTGCGCAGCCAGCTAGAGTCTCGGGTAGCACAACAAACCATCATTGAAGCGGAGATCGCTCGGCAACTGGAGGATTATTGGCGCTTGAAGAAGCAGCTGATCAGCCAAGAAGAGCTGCAGGTAAAGGTCTTGCTACTGAATTAAAAGCTATAGATTGCCCGAGCTGCACAGCAAGCTACAGTGAATCTAATGTGTTTCTTAGTGTCTACCTTCCAACACTCCTTATGCCTTGGTGGTATTAGTTTTCCATGTCCTACCTGCCCTGTGCCTCACCGATGCATCGTGTGTGCCAACCGGGCTGCATCTGCAGCACTGCACAGCAAAGAGTGCGCTGCAGTCTTGTACAACTGTAACCTTCTCCATATGTCTTCATTCCTCATTGCCAGGCCACCTTGGCAGCCAAGACAGACCAGCTTACTGCTGCATCTGCACGTGCAACTGAGCTGGAGCTACATCTAGCACGTAGCATGGAAGCCAGTGCCGAGACCGCCCAACGTCTAGCAGCTACGAAAGCAAGAGCAGACAGTGCTGCTCGGGCTCAGGCAGAGGCTGCTGTCCAGCGTCAGGAGGCGCTTGCATCTTTACAGGTGGGTTTGGGGCATGTTCTTGGGACTGGAAATTGAGGATTTCTACTACGCACCCCATGTGTTGCCGTGATGGTGATTAGGCTGATTTGCTGGCTTGGGTGGCAGCTTTGCACCCTTTCCTTAGAGAGCTTGCAAGCAGTATTGTGCTGCTGGTGCAACCATGGCAGGAGCACCTGATCACACCCAGGTCTGCCTAATACCACCAACACTATAGCACCATGCTCTTACCCCCATGGGGGCAGTGGCAGTTGTGGGTGCTTTTGACCTAGCTGCTGGACCTCATGTTTAGGCATGTTCTCATTCTTGCACGCCAAAGACAGCCCGTATTCTGTTCCACCTGGCTGTTCTTTGTGACGGCTTGAGGTGCAGGGCCTATGGCACCTTTGCTATGGCATATCATGAAATGTAAAAGTAGCACCATGAGCCTCGCCTTTTTACAAATTGGGGAAGGCTACAACAATGGAGCGTTTCCTCACAGTGACAGCACCTTTGGCGGTGTCCTACACAGCAAATTTTGCAAACCCTGCATGGCTTTTCATGCAAAGTGGTACATGCGTGCATGGGAGGTTTGGGCGGCAGGATTAAACAAACAAAAATTTAAGGTGCGGCAACCGCAACAGGGCTGCTAGGTCAAAACGACCAAACACACCATGGGATGGATGCAAAAACAATGGAGTCCACACCAGCGACCAACTAACAGGAATACTGCAACCAGTGCAAACGGACTCCAAATCAAACACATCAGTGGATGGATCCAAACACCAACGGAGAGGATACCCAACCATGTGAGCATACCGGTAGTGCAGTTACATTTGGGTGTGCAGCAGGCCCAAACAAGGAGGTTTGTCGAGTTGCTGACGTCTGGCTGGGTCTTTCTTATCACAGGTTGCACGGGCTGAGTTGGACAAGGTGCATTCACAGCTTCGAGTAGCCCAAGAGGCGGCGGAGAAGAAGAGTCAGGAGATTCGGGAGCTGAACCACATGCTGAAGGCATGGGAGGCCATGAGACTGGGCAAGGATGCGCAGATCGCAGCACTGATGGAGCGCTCTAAGCGACATGAGGAGGACGCAGCAGAGAAGGCGCGGACGGTGGAGGCACTGCGCAGGAAGCTTGCTATGGCAGGGCGGCCGGCGAGCAGTGGTGCAAGTTATGGTGCCGGTGGGGCAGGGGGCAGCATCGGGTCAGGGATGTATGGTAGTGGGGGAGGGAGTGGCCTTGGAGCAAGCATAGGGGCGTTAGTGGCAACCAACCCAGGTGTACGTCATAGCTGGGGCAACAGTTCACCTAATTCATCAACAAACCATGGGTACTAGGGACAGTCATTGCTTGTCAAGGTAGATTGCTGGCTCAGCTGCTCGTCGCAACAACAGCTGCTGATTGCTCATGGTGTGGTGGTGATTTGCTCAAGCCACCCTATGGGGTGCAGGGCGTGGTGAGGAGATTACGTAGGTCTATCACACTTCCTCTGAGATGTGTTTGTGGCGTTTGTGTAGGAGCTGCATGGTGCTAGTGTAAAGCGCCCCCCCCCCCTTCTCCCCGCTAAGGTCAAATGAGATTGGTACTGATCAATTGGTCCTTTGCAGAATGATGTGTGTATTAATGTGTGTATGAGGGTTTTTGGACATACGTATTAAATGAGACACCTTCGAATCATACATGGTGACACCTGCATATACACATTATTAGCGCTAGCAGCTATTGCAGATGGTTGATGATTGCTTTGTTTGGTGGAGTATCTGACAGCTACTGTTCCTGGCTCTGTGTCAGCTCGGATGGTAAAACCACAGGGGGGATTGTGAAGCCCCGTGCAAGGAAGCGGGCTTGATGAGGCCCCTGCTGCTGGAGCCATGTTCGCAGTGTTCAAGAGTTGGACTTTAATTTGTAAAGCATTCATTGTGCTGCCATAAGACCTCACAGCCATGGCTGATAGCAAGCATGCAAGGTTTATCCCTTCTCTGAGCTCTTTGCAAAATTTATCCCCTCAAAGGCTCTCCGTCCCCCGGGCCACATGGGTGTGTGAATCTTACATTGGCAAACCCATCGGCACGCGTGCGGTGCCACAGTTGGGTAACGCTGCCGCTACTGCCTCCTACTTAACTACGTAGTGCGCGCTGGTCAGGGGCATCATGTGAGATGTTTGTCAGTAGCTTCCCAGGAAATATGCATTATCATGCGGGAAAGTGGCTTCTGTATGTAGGTACTTACTATGTCAAATTAATATGGTGTCACGCACTAACTTGATGCTACATCTTGAGTGTCCGGGGGCGCATCTGAGCATCAACTTCCTGCAAAGTAGGGTGAAGATGCCTCATCTCTCGAGGCTCTCGCTACTAAAAAAAAGCGCCGCTTAGTGCGACCCTTTGCACGCAACCAAGTCAGCAGCAGGCAATCGAGCATTGCGGTGCCGTTCGCAGTGCTAGAGAAGCATTTAGATATGCCAGTCCGGTGTTCAAGCGACTGCGTAAATACTGACAATCAGACTTGAACGCACTACCTGCGCAAGCAGCCTGCTACGTGAATTATGGGCCACATCGGTGACTAGTACAGCACACTCACACGTGAAACTAGTCGCTGCACCATGGCCAACCTGCCCGCTGGTCTCCTCCCAGCTGCATCTGAATTTCATGTTCCGCACTCTAACCGCATTTGGAGGGTCCAGCGAAGTAGCGGGGTTCGTACCCGACTTCCACGGTGTCGTGTAACCCGACGGTGGTTGCAGCGGAACACTTGAGGTTCTAGCTAGCATCTAGTAATGCTAGCTCGATGGATAAGGCAAACTTCCGACACCATTTATGTTATCCTGCGCCTTTGCGGCCCCACTTTGCCTGTGCCTTCGTGAGCTGTCGTAGGGTAATTTAGAAAGATGAAGTGCTCACCTCCCACCGCGTTGGCACGGCGTCAGGTGTCGTGTGTCGTGCCTGGTACAATTGGCCGTACATCATTCAATAATCCTAGAAGATGCTTTCACGGCAAGGTTGGCTCTGTACACGTGGAGGAATTCTCCACGAAGGATGTACTCCTTCCCACATTGGACCTCTCCGCGGTTTCCACGCCGGTGCATGTGTACTTGGAGCTACCAAAGGCATTGCCGGTACAGCAACCACAAGATGAAGGGCTAGTGGATGGCAAGTTCAGGATATACAGCCAGGTACGCTATCCTGCTTGCGGATGTCGCTTGGGGCTTCCACCGCAGCAGGGCTGCAGCAATGCCAGGCCTGTTGGGATGCTATGTCCGTCCTGTTCAAGCACGCAGGTTATTTCTAGCATAATGCCGCAGCAGATGGGACTGACGGATGCATGTTATGGAGGACTCCGGCTGCCCTCGAGCTCCATCGCTAGAGTATGCGCTCAGCCGCAGTGTCTGTCGAAGCTCCCGTTCAATCCTTGGGCAAAGTTTTTTATAGTCAATTCCGTATTACGTTGCGTGCGTAGTACGAGCAGCGTGCATGATCGCTTCAGCAAGCTCAGCTCTAACAGGTGGTTCACACCCTCTGCTGCTCAGGTTCGTCTAAATGAAGTGGACATGTTTGGCGTAGTCAGCAACACCATGTACCCTCAGTACATGCTGCACGCTCGGGCTCTACTGATGGAGGCCATGGGGTTTTCAGTGGAGACACTAAAGAACGACTATGGGATCTATGCAGCCACACTCAAGACGGAGATGACCTTCAAGACCCCCATGCGCCCTGGGGACAAGTTCTACACAGAAGTTGTCATCACTGAAATGAACAGGGGCACCAGCTGCAAGGTATTGCAAGGCAGCAGATCTCAGAGCTGATACCCTATCTGCAACATCCGCTACACAGCAATGCTCTCAACTTGATGATTACATGGTCCACGCACATGCCTTAGCCAGCTTTCACCCTTTTCCACCTACTACAGCACAGATATGAAATGACAAACGAATAAGCGTACCACAAATTCTGCATGTGAGTAGAGCCCCTGGAGTAGACGTACGGTATCATGGTCTTACGGTAATATAAGTTTTCATAGATTTAAAGCATCATACTGGGCTTCAGGCAGGGTGCAGGTGCACTAGTCCAGTGCGTTTCATCCCTTGTAAGATGGAGCTCCTGCTGGATCTGTTCCTTTTCAGGGCTTTTTCACTGACTCGCATTACTGTGGGAATGCACAGAAGTGCTTCCAGTTGTGCATGCTTGTAAGCACGACTCGTCAACACTCTGTTGCATTGCCTGTACGTGCTTATATGTATGCTTTTGCTGACCTGTCTGTCTTGCAGTCCCTGGAGCGGGTCGTGCGGTTGCCTAGGGAGCCTGGGGAGAAGGAGCGTGTGGCAGCAGAAAGCATCACCACCAGTGTGTGTTTGAATGACAAGTACAGACCAGCACGCTTCCCAGCACACTTACGAACTATCATGGCCAAGTCCTTTGGCCACCCAGACCCAGAATTGAACCAGGAGTAGGAGCCCTACAGATGGTCAACATGCAGAGCAGCCTTGTTGGTTGAGCATGGGTCTGGTCGTTGATAACTCATATGTCTGAGAAACTGCACATGGTTGTTGTTTTTGCATAGTGTATGGTGTATTGTTAGTAGGCTTTGGGATAAGCACATCAGAAGCATTAAGGGTGGGGGACACATTGCATATGTCTCTGTTACAGCTTGAGACTGCATGGTAGTTCTATCTTTGTTTGCTCTTGGTTGTGGACAACTTTGGAGCATACCTTGCCAAATGCTTCGCAGGAACAGCAGCGGCCCAGTTGCAGGTCATGGGGTGTCTTCCATTCAGTTTGAGAAAATCCACCTCAGTTGGGCAGCTGGGCACTGATTTTAGTCTTTTGGGGGGGGGGGGGCACACAACCCATTCATAGCAATAGCAGCAGTGGGACAGTTAGACTATCGCATACGCATCATTCTGCTGCGCAAGACTCAGCTTGCATTAACTTCAATGGTACAGCTTTGGGGATCTATATATCTGGCTCCATGCTCCAGAGCTAATTGCGTGTCCAGTGACTGCACTTGAGGGGACATACAAGATAAGGTACTGCATTTGGGGGTTTCAGCACCTTGTAGCCAGGACACCACCCAGCCTGGCCCTTAGAAGTTGCTTACAGTCTGTTTTTTCAAGCGCATGTTTTGCCCTAGTCAAGCTCGTGTGTCAGCTTTTCAATGTAGTGCATGCAGGGAAACTTTTGATCCTTGCTGCTATGGTGTGGCTGTTTGATTGACGGCATGAAAGCACCCATCTGTTAGAGGGCAAAGCAGATGTTGCAGAGGGCATGTGAAGCGGCCATGTAGACTCTTTCATACACTCAGGCATCAGTTCAGGCAGCATTTACCACATAGTATGTGGGTCCAGGCATGGGCATCTGTTAGTGGGCCGCATGGAGCAACCCAATTACAACCTTAAAGACAGTGGGGTCCATATGAATGTCTTAGGCCACCAAGGTGCTGTCAGCCATTTTCAGTTTTTGCAGCTTGGACCCATCTCTATCAAATCAGTAGTAGGAAATAGGACGTCACGAGCATGGTTAAGGTTCTCTGGTCTACTGCCGCGTTTGGAGTGTATTAGTGCCTTGCTTCCTGTGGTGGGAGATCAGTGATGCATGTTGGAGATCTCGCAACAGTACAGGTTGTGGCGGTTGATGTCATGGTGTGTTGGGGGCAGTGAGGAGCTGTGTACTACAAGCTTTATCTACATTGTGTTACATATACTAATGCTGGGCTCTGCTGGGCTCTTAACAATAATTGGTCCTTGGAGTTTCAGATGTTTATGAGGTCCCGCTACATCAATGTACTTAAGTTGTCCCGGAGGTGCGTGGAGTAATGTTTTGAGTACTTCTGCTGTCGTTTTCAGCCCTCCACCCAATCACATGTATGTATCTTACGTTTTGAGACAGGTTGGAGTCATGTCAGGCGGGGGCAGGCGCTGGAAGGCTGCAAGGTTGTGCACTCAGTGATCTGTCGGCATGCATTGCCGGATGAGCCACCGGCGCCCCACTCTGACTGGTGTCCTTGGGTATTCCTTATGGTTGATTGGTGGTGTGGAATCCCTTGTTTTAGAATCCATCCAATGGTGTGTTTGGTTGTTTCGACCTAGCAGCCCTTTTGCGGTTGCCACACCTTGGATTTTTGTTTGTTTGTTTGTTTGATGGGGCCAATTGGTAATGATCTTATTTTTGGAGTGCTATGGAAGGTGCTGTTCCTTGGGAGTGTACAGCTGCCCTCCCCATCTTCTGATGTGTAAAACAAACCTATACTTGGCTGCAAGCATTTTCATTTGGCTGGTATATTTTTGTTTGTTTGTTTATCGTCGCATTTGTTTGGGCGTTTGTAACAGGCAAGTGTTGGAACCTTCCCATTCCGTAAAAAGACGGCTTGCTGGTGGCGGCTGAGATCAGACAGTTTCCTACTGGTGTGTTTAATTGCCTGGGCTCTGTCTTGCCTGGATACATGTTTCGGTATCAGTACTGCTTGGTTGGTGGTCTGGAAGCCATTGTGCTTGGATCCATCCGATGGTGTGTTTGGTCGTTTCGACCTAGCAGCCCTTTGCGGTTGCCACACCTTAAATGTTTGTTGTTGTTGTTAATTGTGGGTGGTGTTCTTGATCATGGGCTCTGTCTTGCCTGGACACATGTCTCGGTATCAACAACAAGTATGTGGCCGTGTGTGTTCGTGTCTGTTGGTACTGCCATCAGTCCGGTGGTACTGATGTGGTGGACTTACCGGATATCTTGCTCCCGGCAGGTCAATATTTGGATCTGTTTGATTCGGAGTCGGAGACAGATGTTCCTAGTGATTCGTCTGATGAGGAACTGGTTGAAGTCTAGATAGCTACATGTTTGGGTATTCGCCTTGGTTGGTGTGCTGGCCGTCTTGGGTGGTACATATGCGGTGGACTTACTGGACATCCTGCTTGGTTGGTGCTCTGGATTGTGTTTGATTTGGATACACCCATCAGTCTCCTGCTGGTGATTTGTTTGCCGTGTCCGTAGTTGGATGTCTGCTTGGGTATTCCTCTTGCTTGGTGGTATGGATTCCATTGTTTTTGGACCCATCCGATGGTGTGTTTGGTCGTTTCGACCTAGCAGCCCTTTGCGGTTGCCGCACCTTAAATTTTTTGTTTTGTTTTTTTTTTTAAGGTGTGGCAACCGCAAAGGGCTGCTAGGTCGAAACGACCAAACATACCATCGGATGGATCCAAACACAATGGCTTCCAGACCACCAACCAAGCAGTACTGATACCGAAACATGTATCCAGGCAAGACAGAGCCCATGATCAAGAACACCACCCACTCCTCCATCGGTTGCAATGGCATGGCAAACAATGACGATTACCACGGGCTGGAGATGTACAAGAACCATGCAAAGGACTCAACCACAGAGGGATATATGCAACCAGACCCAACCAACATGGAATGCATGTGGCCGAATCAATCCCTGAAAGGTCAAGGCAACGCTCCTAGTGATTGCAGGCAGGTGCGGATGATGGGACACAGCAGTCCTCCAATGCCAGTCCACAAATAGCATCAAAGAGAAAGTTGCATCAGTACTGCTTGAGTTGGTGGTCTGGAAGCCATTGTGTTGGATCCATCCGATGGTGTGTTTGGTCGGTTCGACCTAGCGGCCCTTTGCGGTTGCCACACCTTAAATGTTTGTTGTTGTTGTTGTTTAATTTTTTGGTGGGTTCGATCACACCGGCCCTCTGCGGTCACCACACCATTTTTTTTTGTTTCTTTGTGCCGTGGCCCAGTCCCCCAATCCCTCCTCAATAGTGCTATAGGCTGACTTTACAGTTCAGCCTGCAAACCCAACCACGGACTAAAAGCAGCGGTCCTAACGCAGCGTCCTAAAGCGAAAGCAGCGTCAGATGGTGTGTTTGGTCGTTTCGACCTAGCAGCCCTTTGCGGTTGCGGTTTCTAGGCTACCCCAATGTCGGTCGCTCGGTACCGTGCGCTGTTACGAACTCACTCTTCGATCCCCTAGCCCTTTGCGGTTGCCACACCTTAAATGTTTGTTGTTGTTGTTGTTGCCGCACCTTAAATTTTTGTTTGTTTGTTTGTTTCGTCCTAAACTAGTCTGTCAAGATTGGCAGCAGCAGGAGTGGGCTGCTGAAGCTTAGCAGACTGGCCTATTGACTCATTTCTGATCCGCATTTCAATGGTTTGTTTGGCCAGTTTCTGGCTAAACAAACAAACAAGCAATTAACTGTGCCACTCAACCGGAAGGGGCTGCTAATAAGTAGAGGACTAGCAGCAGGAGACATGCAGCAAGCCCTGTGTCAAGCCCTTGAGTTACTGACGGCCTTCTACAACAAAACAACAGAAGTGCCAATGTTTGGCAACACAACCATAAGATGATTGCAAGACCAAACCGAACCACAAACACACCGGCCATCAGATGGATCTAGAGACAAAGGCTTCCGGCAGACCACTGCCAACTGCAATCAGAGGGAGAGAGAGAGAGAGAGATAACTTACGCAGAGAATGCAGGACAACCCTTCTTGCCCCCAGGTATATAGCGCCTGGAATGGGCCTATGTGGGGCTGTGTTTGGCACTTTTGTCTACTAGCATATTCTTTCTCACACCTGATGTGCCGTAATCAAACGATCTAATATTGCCAAAAGGCTGTCTTGATGAGTTTCATATACTAGGCAGTTTTTTGTAATCCGTTGGGGCACAATGCTTGATGAGGCCACGGCGCATGTGTCACGTGGTCATTACCTGCATGTACACTCGGAGCTTGCCATTTATGTACGCACTGTGCTCTTCGGCCATAGGGGGACTTGGGGTAAGAATCAGGCTTGGGCTGAGTGGAACTGATGCTCCTTGCTTGCATGGTCTGCACCGTCCGCAGCAGGCCACGCATCAGGCAAGCGGGCTGTGGTGGCGTTTTCAGATGCTGCTTGGCATGCATGCCAACGAGGCCGTTTAATAGTGCGTCCGAGCAGTCGATTGCTTGCATGTAGGTTGCCTGGCAACCGACATGCAAGCGTGCGTGTTTGCCATCAAAGTAACTGTGAAGTATTCTCGGTTTGCCGCCCCGTGGCAACAGTACACTTATGTTAGATTGACAAGATAAAATAAAATCAGTTGTTGTTCTGAGTTTCCGCTATTGTAGGCTCTGCAGTGGTGGAAAAGGCGGTACCCGGTCAAGTCGGTGCAGGTCACCAGGCGGTCACTCAGTCAATCCTCAGCTTGCATACTCATGGAGCACTTTCATGTAAGCATGTGCGCCCAAAACTCCAATGAGGATGCCCGTCAGGACAATGCAAGGCCAATCAGTTTCTTCTGCATCTGTCCTGCTTGGCGGATGCAATGTGGTGAACGGACTGACTGGGACCTCTGTATAGTAGGAGCGAAGAGCAATAGACAGATGTCCAAGGGTATTACAGGCCACAGAGCACCAGAAACAAGCATAGCCCTCACATCATATGCCTTTAATTTTCTTTCAAGGTCCTGGCCAGAGAAGCAGTACAACCTCCATCCCCAATGAACACTCAGCAAGCAGTTGCGCGAACCATAATGTCAGACACAGCATACAAGGCCTAGACAAAGCGAACAAGATACTGTGAGCTTTCGTGTAGGAAGGTGATGAGCAAAGTCCGTTTCAGAGCATACCTTGGAGTACCCACTGAACACAGTACTAAGCAAACAAACAAACAAAAAGCTAAGCAAGTCATGGGATTTCTTAGAAATGCAATAAAGCAGCGTACAGCTTCCCCATCACAAGGCTACCTTCAGCCACATGAGCCTGGATGTTAAGCATCTCCAGTTCAGCCCTTTTCTGGGTAGTGATCTGAGCACCCATCTGCAGCAGCAAGCTACGTACTTCCAGTGCAACCATTGGCCACCTGACTGCTACCACCGCTTGCAAAAGTGGCATTGACATCGAGTGTGTCAATGCAGACCACCGCATGCCACAGTGTAGGAAGAAAGCATCATCCACCCTGGAGGGCACTGGTAGCAAAAGCTAAATTATGTCCACCACAACAGCACAAGTGAGTGTCTATTCCTGTTTCTATGGACCTGCAGTACTGAATGATAGTTAGATGGGGACAGCAAGCAGACAGCCGCTGACTGTTGACTGCTCCACCCAAGGCCAGCATGATGATCATTGAGTTGAGGGGAACCTTGAACTGCTTCAAGAGCAGACACAGGCACATCAAGCTAGGTGGCAGTATGTGCATGGCTCTGAATGGGCAGCTGAACAGCTGCCAATGGCGGAGCCCTTGCCGGCTGTCTGGAATAGTCGGTGCTACTGGGCTTGCCTGACGGCCAGTCTGCCACCTTCACGAAGCAGTGGCTAAAGCAATGACCAAGAAACACTTACGATCGCTAAGTTGACTGTACCACTTGAACAAACAAACCAATACCGCATAAACAAACAGCTGACTATCAGGTTAAGGTCTAGGCAACTGCGAGAGGGCTGCTAGATCGGACCAACCAAACACACCAAAATCTGTCCATGATATTTGCGATATGAAGATGGGTGAGGGATGCAGGTGAGATCAGGACATGCCACCATGTGGTGTACCAAGCAGGGGAAGGCCCCAGCAGTGTCTGGTCGCATGACTAAGGGACATGTTTGCATATCATATGTTTTCTATAATGCCATGCTGCCTTTCCGGGTCCAGTGGGTTCTCCACAATACTTAATACCTGTAAGTAAGGGTGAACAGACCAACACTCTGATATCATCTTCATCTGGCTGCCATATCCGTTTACCAAGGTCTCAATGGCTGATGGCTTCCCTTGGCTGTGACCGCCACAAGTCGGCTCACTGCTGGATTACTAGAGCTATTGCTGCCACCCATCCAGCACTTGGTGTCAAACCCCCCCTGGAAACAAACAAAAACACAAAAGGAGTAGCAACCGCAAGAGGGCATAACTCTGCTGTGGGTGCGTCTCAAAAAGGGTGCATGTACATTGATTTGCTGTCAGCTCGTCTGGATTAAAAGCAGGCACTTAGGTTTACAGGACATTACTAGGGACCAAGTAAAACGGGATGAGCACTGCATATGGTTTCCATAGCCTGTGGATGCTTCGTGTGCATCCCTATAGCTATGGCAAAATGTGCACGTTGGCTGCTTTGCCCGCCTGAGTGGGCTGCACTGAGTGAATTCTTCTGACACTGCCAGGCAACACCTGTTCTTGGCTGGTTCATCAGACGTGCACATTCTGGGTATGGTTTTCCAGTTGTAAACAAGCAAGGGCTAGCAGTGGCTTGTTAAGGAGAGTCTCACCCCCATCACTGCAGGCTGGAAGAAACCAGAAGCTAATCAAGGTGTATGGCTCAGCAAGATGCTTGCACGACCAGAGGCATTCAGTAGCTGGCCCGCAGATGACTGAGCGTTCAAAGAGAAAGATGCAGGTGAGGGCCTCTGGAACTTTGTGTTGATTTTCATAAATTGAGGAGTCACTTGTGTCACTGCGAAGTCACTCGAGGCCGTGACGTCTTTCGTGGTTGCACGGCTGATAGATACATCGACAGAGCCACGCTAGCTACTTTTAATTTCTAATATATATGCAATTACGATTGGAATGAGCTATAGTCAGCGTGCATTTGAATCTGCCACTTACGCGCGGCCATCGTACCCTCATAGACAGAGTATTTTTCCTAAATTGCACGGGGACGGCGGTTCGCCTGGCTGCCTAGAACCCTTATAAATGATACCAGCATGGCTTGGTTCTCGGGTCGCAGCGTGGCCCTTCTGGCCACGCATGCTGGCTTATACTGGTGTATGGACTATCTGGGCCTTATTGATAGAAGCAGCAATCTATGTATTTCAGGACGCTCTCAGATGGCTAGGAGTACTGTCGCAAGAGAAGGACAAAAGACCTACGATGCCTCTGGCGCAGCTGATTGGGCTGAACGTGTATGCCTGGTTCGTGCAGAACCTGCCGTTGGGGGTTGTGGTTGCATGGTACAACCCAAGTCCAGAGAAGTGGACCTTTGTCAGCAGCTGGTTCAGCTTGTATGAGTACTACATTCCTCTGTTGCTTTTCCAAGTAGCAGCAAACATATTCTGGGACGTCACTTACAGCCACTTCCACATCATAATTCACAAGCACAAGTGGCTCTATCGGCACTTTCACAAGTTCCATCATCGGACAGACGCCATGCTGAACGTCCTCACGACCGGGGTCCTCGACCCTGTAGACGCCTGGATTGATGCCGGCCTCCAAATGGCAGTTGTGGCCTACATCGGATGCTTCTGGCTTAACAGCTACTGGTTCTACGCTCTGACAGTCCACTCAATGTGTGTTCTGCAAATCAGTGGTCATTCGGGTGCGCGAGTGCAGAGCAATGACCTAAGCGGCTGGCTCCACCTCCTGCTCACCCCAACGTTTATCACGCAAGGCATCTTTGGCAATACAGCCGCAGATGTTCACCATGCAGGCCACCACCTAAACCCCATGTCCAACTTTAGCCTGTACCTCACTTTCTGGGATGACGTATACGGTACAGCTAAACCCGCTTACATCCACCACCCAGTGGCACTTATGGCAGTGGATTTGGTCTACATGACCTCACTGCTGCAGTGGGTTGTCTGGATGCTAAACAACATCCACTTAACAGCTTTCATTGCAGTTGCTCATGTCATTGTCCCCTGGAGGATCCAGGCTCTGTTGGTGTCCCCCACAAGCTCTTGGGTTCCTCGGCTAAGCATTTGGGATAAGCTGCGATCGGCATATCTCATCAGCTATGCACCTAAGGGTATACCAGGCCACTTTCCTATGCCAGCAGCAGCAGCAAAAGGTACAGCAGGAATGCCAGTACCAGCAGCAGCAGGAGGGGGAACAGGCACGCAGCAGCGCTACATCTTTTGCTACCACCCCCAGAACGTCATTGCAAGAGGAGCATGGTACACTTTTGCAGGTGGGTCACTTGTGTGGCAGTGATGCTTTGGGGTGACACCTCGCAGTGTGTTAGGGTAGCCCCACAATCCTATAGGGGGGGGGGACGCGGGGCCTGAATCAAGGGGGGAGGGGGCCTGGAGGGCCTTTTGGGCCTGTGTCACTAGTGACAAACCCCTATAACTGGGGGGGGGGGTCCGCCAAACCCCGCTCCCCCCCCTTTCTAGTTTTGTGGGGCTCCCCTTATACAGTGTCTCTGATGCTGTGCAGTGAATAGCCTGCCACCCCTATACCTCTGTTACTAGGAACCTGTCTAAGTGACTGTAGGTGCTCAGTTGACTTAGATGTGCTGAGCAAAAGGCAAGGTCGTGTTGTCTGCACTATGGCAAAGTTGTGTACATGTCCCAGTAGGACTGCTTTGGATTTGCATTCACTAAAGCAGGTGCATTCGCAGCTTTGCATTTCCCACATCACATGGCTTCGTATAACCCTCTGTGCCCCCAGCGTGCTGCAGGACCTTTTTGCACATTGCTTTGTAGCTGTCTGCAGCCATCAGTATTGGGACCCAGCACGGGCTGAGAAACAAGAAAACATGCCGAATTGGCCTATCCAGGACAAAGCCAGAAGCGATATGAGCAAGGGCAGTACTGGAGATTAGCCAGAAGCCCTCTCCCTGTTGTGAAGTCCTAGCTATACAGCAGTCTTCATTTGTCTCCAACTCTTTTGCTTGTTCCTGGTACACATGTCCCCAATTGAGCCCATTGCTGCTGCTGCTCCTGCTGCTTCATGCTACGTTTGAGGTGCAGGGGTTGGCCATTCCAGTCCTGTTGCTGCCTTGCCCAGATGTCGCCTAGCAGTGGGGCGTTTCCTCATGATGTTCCCCCTGGTGTCCTTCCTGCTCAGAGCTTATGGCTGCTGCAGCTCCAGTTGGGAGGAGCTCAAGGGCTTGCTCATGGACCCTCAGGTAAAGGCAGTCCAGCTTAAATGGGGTTGGGGGATTGTATTCTGGATACCTGGTGTAGGAGAGTGCTTGCTGAGGGAGGAGCTATGAGGAGATTTTGTGACTGGCTGATTTTGTGAGGGGCATAGGACCTTGTGGCCGTGTATTGATGTACATGGCAATGTATTTGTAACAGACAAGTGGCAAAGTGTTTATAAGGACAACCAGGAGGCCTGCGAAGCAACAACCAACACGCCATTGGTGTGCAATTACAAGAGGGTTGCATGTCCTACCTGACCAAACTCACTATTAGACGGGTCCTATGGCATTGCTGGGGTGGTTCTCAGGGAGCTTGTCGGAGTTGGTTGGTGCTGACAGCATGGCTCACTTTTACTGCTTTCCAAGGGTACATGTTAGCCTGTTGTGGTCTTGGTGTTCACACATTAGCTGTTGTTGAGCTGTATATGCCCAAAGGACTGTCAAGCCATTGCTGTTCTGCTACTCTCAAGCCATAGTCCTCATATGTATTAAGCCCTGATGTGAGCTGCTGCCACTGAAACACCTACTGCTGGCGTCTCAGGGGTGTCCGCTTGTCCTCCTTGTGTAGCTTGGGCGCCCTCAGGGTCTTAGCTTTTGGTATCAAAGTTTTGGAAGGCATGGCTCCTGTCTTAAGAGGACTAACAAGGGACTTGAAAAGGGCTATGTATGTACACCTCATGATGTGCAAAAGCAGCAGTGCCATAGGCAGTTGTGCAAAAGTTACATGCTGTGCTGTGCTGTGCTGTTGGGTTGCTGTGCTCAGCTACTTGTGCTTCAGTTGCTGCTTGCTCATAATAGATGCGGTGGTACAGCTGCTGCTTCTAACACGCAACCTACCTTTACTGATGTTAGGGCGCCTGTGCTTGCCCGGGTTCTGGCTAGGAGAGTAAATCAGGCAAGCCGTGCTGGCTGCAGGAGATAGTCTTGCTCTGCTCCGGGATCCATTCAGTCGCTGTTGCTAGGGACATAGATCTTGTTACCTCCCTTAAACATTGCCTATCTGTTGTCTTTTGGAAATGACTCTGATTCTTTCCTTGCCCCTGCTCATGCTGCTTCTGGCATTATCGCAGGTTCCCACTTCTGTAGCCATCACCCCAGATGGTTTCAGAGCCGCCCGTCACATTGGGACCTATTCTCTGGTACTTAGAAAGCGGCAGGGTTTTGTGAGGCTGGCTCATGACACCGGAGCTCTGCTGGTGCCAGTGCTGGGAGTGGGGGAACCAAATGTCATTAAAGGGGGTTACACCCCGTTGTGTCTGGCGGGGAAGTTCTTTAACCCGTCACGTGTGAGCCCCATCAAGGTGGTGTTTGGTCCCGCTGTGGGTGTAGTGTCTGGTGAGAGTCTGGATGATACTCACAAGCGCTATATGGAGGCACTGCTGGCACTGGGCAAGGAACACGGGGTGCAACTAGACATCGTGGAGTAATACAGAGGGAAAGGGCAAGAAGGCAGATTACTAAGGTGCAGGAAGCCCGAACAGGCGCCTTACATCTAAGGGAAACAAAACTCACTAAACATCTAAAAGAGTGGCTCTATGTGTTCTTAGGTTGTGCCCTTTTTGGGCTGAGGGTACTTGGCAGTCAGCAGCAGCAAGCATGGCTGCAGCTTTACTACCCCTAGGCAGACAACAGGGCAGTCAAAACTATATCAGCATGGCTGCAGCTTCCTTAGAGCTGCTATGGCACCTTGGCATGTGGATCCAGCATTTGTCATGGATGTATGCATGCAAACACCTCCCATGCCGCTATGCCGTTAATATGTGGGTTAAATCCGCACATCAGCTCTCTACAGACTGTCCCGTCACTGAGGCAGTATGGATTTATCCATTGCAACACAAGTCTTTTGTGCACAGCTTACATTGTACGTTGTTTCCTGAAAAGCAGGTGGCCTGGATGTATGTTGCACCCTACGGCAGTGCTGTTGCTTGTTAGCGCTATTAACCGGTGGTAAAAAATACTTAACCAGAGCTTCCTTCTTATGCATAAGAAGGGAAATCTTGCCAAGTATTCTTTGCCACCGCTTCAACTTGTGTCGCTGTGCCATAGCAGCAGTCTGATTGCTGAGGTTGCCTTGAAGGGGATATGACTAGTTTGAATTGGGTAAACCATCGTGCCCAGCATTATATGCTGCTTCAGGGGTGCATCGTTGAGTCGTGATTTGGATTTTTGGCACGTGGTTGACAGCGATGCTACCGTGCTTGACATTGCTTAGCATCTACTTGTTTTACGTTGCTTGACATGATTGGGTTACTACGCTAAAGATCACTTGCACCTTCAGGCAAGTATTGTATCAAGCTTATGATTCATCTGATAATGTTTGAACATGTTTAACGAGGAGGGGGGAATTTCAGCTGTTGAGGCGGGAATGTCGCTCTGCCCACTGCAGCGCAAGCACTTGTATATTCTGTGCATTTGTCCTGCCACCAGTCTGGTGGTACTGATGTTGTAGACTTACCAGACGCCCTGCTATGGGCTTGCCGATAATGAGATATGTGTGATTCTGGATCAGGATCTGGGTCGAGGTTAGCAGTGCTACACCATACTTGCTTGTTTGTCTGTTAGGGCGGTTGTCTACGGCCAGGGCGGTGACCAGTCTGTTGGGGGCATGGGATGTGTCCGTTCTATCCCTGCATCTTGAGTGGTTGTCGCTGGATAATCAGTTCCTTGCAGTTCCTTTAGCTCTGGAGTGCACACACCTGTTCATGTGTAGACTTGTTCCATATATATTTTCTTTTTTTGTTTCTTTCTTGTTTGTTTCTGTTTTTTGCAATCAAGTTGCAGCCATGTGTGTTACTCACCTGGGATGAGCTCCACCGACTGAAGCATGGACCTGGTGGGTAAAAGCTGCGTAGGCCCTGGCTGGTGTTGCCTGTGTATACTTGCCTTGCCGTTGTTGCACCTTGAATCTTGCATGACTAGGATGCATGGTGCTTGCAGTTGAAACAGTACAGCGTGTTAGGCTGTTGGCTCCACTATCAAGATATAAATTCCATGATCTGTGACCCAGACATAAGATGTCGTGGTATATGGAAGGAAATGCACTAGCCGAGCACCTTTGTCGTTGGATGTCGCAGGATGGCAGTGATAATGGACATTTTTGTCATCTCACATGGCTGGGTCTCTGGGAACGAACCGGTCTGCTCGCTTCAGATTTACCCAAATGTCTTACCAGGCTGGCGCCTCGGTGTGAGCTAATCGCTTAGTACTGTGAGTGCACTTCTCAAGATGTCGTCACCCGGCTAGTGAGTGGTGATTGTCACCCAGTTCGCACCGCTTCTCGCTGGCAATGTGCCGCATGAATGACAAGCCTGTCGCTGCACTGGTCATAGATATACCTACTACACACCTCACCCAGTCCTGCTATACTAGCGGTGCTGGTCGACTGTCATGCTACGGCTCAGTTCTGCCATGCCGACCTCGTAGCACCCGGCACCTATACGCTCCTGCAATGATCCCCTGGCTGGGTCCCCAAGTAGCGACATGGCCTTTAGGTGCCCGTATTCTGACTTACACAGCCTTCTGGACAGCATGGACCTTTTTCCTGGAGCTGCTCATCCCCGCCTTCCTGTGGGCTTTGCGGAAATCCAATCAGCTTACAAAGGAGCAAGACAGGCCACCACAGATGCAGACGTCATATATGATAACTAGTAACCTGGTTGGCCTCT
The DNA here is from genome assembly GCA_963556185.1 of Pseudopediastrum boryanum. NCBI lineage: Eukaryota > Viridiplantae > Chlorophyta > Chlorophyceae > Sphaeropleales > Hydrodictyaceae > Pseudopediastrum > Pseudopediastrum boryanum. The sequence goes on along the minus strand of OY744502.1, from coordinate 5,428,785 downwards.
TCTCGCAATCGCTTGGTGTGGGCGTGGTGTTGGCAGTGTTCAATCCTACGCCCGGCAGCTGGACCTACGTCAGCAGCTGGAGCAGCCTATGGACGTATCTGGTCCCTCTGGTCCTGTTTCAGGTGTTCGCGAACAACCTTTGGGATGTGCACTTCTACTTCTCGCACCGGTACTTCCACATCAATAAAACCTTGTATCGCTTCACCCACAAATTCCATCACATGCCCGATGCCAGCTTAGATACCTTCACCACGGGTTTTATGGACCCCGTCGACAGCATAGTAACGGTCGGCCTCGTGCTAGCAGCAGTTACCTACATCAGCTGCTTCATCCTTCGCAGCTACTGGGCCTATGCACTTGCCGTCCATACCATGCTCATCATCCAAATTGGAGGCCACACAGGCACTAACTCGCCCCGGGACGACCTTGGCGGCTGGCTATGGATGGTCATCTCGCCAACTATGGTCTCATTGGCTTGCTTGTCAAATGCAGCAAAGCCATCACATCATTTCCAGCATCACTGGAACCCTCTCTGCAACTTCGGTTTAGCCAGTACTTTCTGGGACGACCTTTACGGCACCTCGAAACCGGCCCATGTCCGCCACCCCTTCTCTCTTATGATGCTGGACTTAGCTTTTATGCCCAGCTTGCTGCTATGGGCACAGTGGTTCACAACGCCACTCCAAGTCCTTCCTTGGCTAGCAGTGTGGTTACTCCCAAATGCAGTCCAAGTGCTACTAGTGACACCATTCAGCAGCTGGGTGCCTCGTTTGTCCTTATGGGACAAGATTCGTTCTGCCTACCAGGTGACTTATGCCACACAGGGCTCATCAGGGTTCTTTGCAGCAGACCCTGAGCAGCGCTACATCTTCTGCTATCACCCCCAGAACATCATTGCACGGGGAGCATGGTACACATTCGCAGGTAGGGTCACTTGCGTGCCTAATGACGTGTTGATATAACACCTTGCAGTTATCATGCACATGCGTGACATGTACCAGGAGTCAGCTTTGTGCTACAAAATGCCATTGCCCATGGACTATCAGTTTGCTGAAGTCAGCAAGGGCCAAGAGCGTAGGAGCACACTATTGTAGCAATGTGCGCAGGGGTTACAGCAGCCCCGTGGTTCAGCACAGCCACAGCAGGAAATGTGATACGACGCCCATGCATTGTAATAAGCACAATGGCCCACAGCCTATGTCACCAGTTGTTGACTCGAACAGCATAGCAGCAGGTTGGCTGCAACTGACAGTATTACAGAGCTTCTTTTGCACTTTACAGTAAGCACAAGCTGGGGGCCTTTTTTCTTGTAGTTACTTGGATAGCATGCAGCAGCTCTTAGCTGGCAAGCTGGAGCTTGGAGAGTCATGAGCCAGCTGCTGCTCAGCTGCGCTCTGCTGGAGCAATCTTTTGGCTTCGCCACACCATTTTGGGCTTTATGCTTTGCAGCATAGCTTTTCTCAACAAGCCCCTTTTTCATGCAAAGGCAGCACATCGATTCTCACAGCTGAAGTGCCAATGTCATATGTAGTAGAATAAACAATTATGGTGTGCTAACATATCTCGATGGCTAAGAAGCAGATGCCTTCCTCACAGCTCTGTCCACTAAGCTGCACTACGCAAGTACTCTCAGTCTCCGCGCTTTAGGCCTCGCCCCGCCTGACTATCTTCTTTTCGCACTGCTACAGGTGTTGGGCAAGACAGCCCAGTAGCAGCACTTCCCAGGGTCAGACTAGCAGTAGGCCGGCTGATGATGTTAGCACCCATTGCCAATCTGGTGTTTAGGGCTTATGGATGCTGCAGCAGCTCCTGGGAGGAATTGAGACAGCTGCTAAAGGACTCAAAGGTAACTGTTAAATGGCCTTGTATCGTTGCACATACTAGGCTGCCGCTGCACTGTAGTGTTTTGCAAGGTTGCTTGAAGGATGCTGCGGATCAGTGGTAGAAGGGTTAGCAGACGTGCAGAACAAGATGGGTGGATTGTGGCAAGGGATATGTTGCAAAGCTGCTATGGCATAGGTGCCACTATAGAGAATCAAGTGCTAGCTGGCCTCATCGGGAGTACTGAAGATGTTTTTTATAGATTGAGTTTGCGCGATGACTGATCTTATGCGACTCCTGTTGTGTAATTGTGGCAGGGCAGGAGACTGTGTGGTGTTTGAAGGGTTACCACCATCCAAGATCTTCTCATGCGTTAGAATCTATTGGTTAGGATTTAAGTGACTCTACAGGCAAGAGTTGAACTTCGCCCAGGTTCCCTTGAACTCATTAAATTCTGAGAAGGGGCATCAATCTATTCTAGCGGTTAGGGCATTTTGTGACATGATAAGACGTCGAACTGGCTCAGTTCTGGTAAGGTTACCAACTGCATGCAAGTAGATATTAAGCAGCAGCAGTGGCATCTTGCATGCTGAGCAAGGCAGCTTAGTAGAAGACTAGAGGGCAGTACTGACGTGTCTATATTTTTCACTTGTTAATTTCAGGTGGCCACATCTGTTGCTATCACTCCTGATGGTTTCCGCCAAGGCCACTACATGGGGCAGTACTCTCTGGTACTTAGAAAGCGGCAGGGTTTTGTGAGGCTGGCTCATGACACCGGAGCTCTGCTGGTGCCAGTGCTGGGGGTGGGCGAACCAGATGTGATAAAAGGCACCTTCCGATGGGGCTGCATCATCCCTAAAGCTCTAACCCCTGCCCGTGTGAGCCCCATTAAGGTGGTTTTTGGTCCTCCTGTGGGTGTAGTGTCTGGTGAGAGTCTGGATGATACTCACAAGCGCTATGTGGAGGTACTGCTGGCACTGGGCAAGGAACATGGGGTGCAACTGGACATCGCAGAGTAACAATATCAACTGCTAATGTTTGTTGCTCAGCTATTGTTAGTCAATCCACATGAGCAGGTATGTGAGGGAACAAAGCGCAGGAGAGTCTTTCTGTAGCTCTAAGAGAAAGATGTGGCATGTCACATGTAAGAGCTGGAGTCACACTTGGTGCCTCAAACAGCTTGCCCTCAGCATCACGACATACCATGAGTGGCACTGGATAGCTGCTCCATGATGGATGTTGCGATTGGATATTGCTCCATTTTGTGCTGTCTCTGATGTTGTTCAGTGTAACATGATGGCATTAATCCGATGCATAGGTTGATGAGTGCCTCAAACAGCTTGCCCTCAGCATCACGACATACCATGAGTGGCACTGGATAGCTGCTCCATGATGGATGTTGCGATTGGATATTGCTCCATTTTGTGCTGTCTCTGATGTTGTTCAGTGTAACATGATGGCATTAATCCGATGCATAGGTTGATGAGTGGAGGGATTAGCACTCAGGCGGGTCTCTAGTCAGCAATTGCCTGTTCTAAAGCCCTGTTGCAGGGCTTTACCACGGCAACCACTTGCATGCTGTGCTACGGGTTGCATCCTTATGTCACCCATGTAGAGTATTGGCTGATCCCTGTTGGCCCGGCCTCTGCTGGCCTGGTAGCTGCCCTTGAGCACCTTCAAAGTAATTCCTGTGCCATGGTGCCTTTGTAGACAGGTGCTTGCCCTTGTGGAATTTCTGCTTAGTGTAGCCGTGCCTATAGCATGTGCCTAGCAAAACTATGGGATGCATCAATGGGGTGCATGGCCTGCGTCAATGGCTGTTGCAGCATTGTAGGCAAGCTGTGGCTTGCTGAGCATTGAGCCATAACACAAATTGTAATGATGCATTGACTGCATCTATGATTGTACAAATGAGCAGTTTAGCATGGTTTCATGTTGGTCAGTTGTGTGTTATGATTGTTAGTTATGATTGCTCACATAAGCTGTGGTCGTGGGAGGCTGCTTGCACATGCATGGACATGTCCCAAACTGGCTGCTTTCCTAGCTTGAGAAATGAGGCTCGTGCGGAAGAATGCATGCTGTGCTGCCTGTTTGGTTTGGATAGCAGACATTTTTTTGGTGCTACAGTTGCTGCATGGGGTTGGTTGCTGCATACGAACAAACAAATTTAAGGTGTTGCAACAGCAAGAGGGCATATGGCTACTGCATCGTCTTGTGGCATATCTGCTTGGGTCTCCTAGTTGGTGGTCTGGACGTCATTGTGTTTGAGCTTATCCAATAAGCGTTTGTCATAGACCTTTCATTGTTTGTTTGCAAGGTGTGAGCATTTGCTTCAGCCAATGGGACAAGCTGCTGACATGGAACCATCATTGGGCTCAATCTCCGTGCCGGAGCAAAGTGTTTGTATGTTTTGTGATTTTGTGTGTGCTTGGTAGGTGGAGGCAGGGCTCTTGTAAGGTTTTCTGGGTTGGATATGCCCAGTCTCATCTCTTGATTCGGAGTCGGAGACAGATGTTCCTAGTGATTCGTCTGATGAGGAACTGGTTGAAGTCTAGATAGCTACATGCTTGGGTATTAGCCTTGGTTGGTGTGCTGGACGTCTTGGGTGGTACATATGCGGTGGACTTACTGGACATCCTGCTTGGTTGGTGCTCTGGATTGTGTTTGATTTGGACACACCAATCAGTCTCCTGCTGGTGATTTGTTTGCTGGTGCTACTATTTGCCGTGTCCGTAGTTGGATGTCTGCTTGGGTATTCCTCTTGCTTGGTGGTATGGATTCCATTGTTTTTGGACCCATCCGATGGTGCGTTTGGTCGTTTCGACTTAGCAGCCCTTTGCGGTTGCCGCACCTTAAATTTTTGTTTGTTTGTTTGTTCATTTATGCTTCATCTTCATAGATACCAGTATATCAAACATATGGATCTGGGTGATAGAGCCGTCCCGAGAGAACCCCAGAAAAGATGGTACCAATTGTGGGCGATGCTTACATGTGCAATTGCTGTAGCATAATGCCCGATTCCATCCCTAATCAGGAGCAATGTATTGTGGGGAACATAGGATGTGACATGTGTTCCAGCCCAGACGCGGTGCTTCAATCTTTCTGGTGAGAGGACCAAGTATACCATGCATACTGATAAATCAATCAATATACATATGTTTTCATGTATAACACGACTGATTGGTACTTGGCCTAAGGGTCTTTTGGATTCGTTTTGTCAAGGGCTGGCTGGAAACCGCCCAGCCAGACGTCTATGCCCGGACGTAAAGCATGTACAAGACGCTGAGGGATTGACACATGAGCCATGGTCAGCCGAGGGCATGCGTCAAGGTTTTTGCCAGCCAGAGTTCGTCACTTCTCCAGCCGTGTCGGTTTGAGCGGGCAGCGGAGTGTGGCGCGACAGCTGCCCCTTCTGCCTCATCTTTCTGCTGTCTCAAGTGTTGCCAGAGGTAAAGCTTTCGGTGAGGATCGCTGCCAACCATATATTGCTTGATAACAAGCCCCAGCAGAGGAGTTCCCGCGCCGCCGAGTTGTGTGCTGGTGCCGTCACCTAAAATCGACACGTATGAGCCTATTCATCGACAGTATGGCTCTTCATCGCACAGCTCTAGTATTAGTAGTCGTCTGTACTGTATGGCAATGTGCCATGGCCGGCATTGGCAACGGGCTAATAGAGGATGGCGACTTGCCAGTTGCTAGGCCAGCCGACTGGGACTACAGAAGCATGTGGGGCGCTTCCTGGACTATAAAAACTGACCCCGTGACAAGGTCCACAAAATCATACGTGAAGCACATGCCATTGAAAGGCGTCACCTCAGCCATGGTAAACTGGTGGTTGCGCAAGGTCAATGGCACAGTGGTCGACTTCAGAGATGGCAAGGCTTACAACGCATACCACTTGTGGCATCCAAGGTGCGAAAGGAACTATTGTCTAGACTGCACCGTACCTCCGTCTAGGCACGGTGCCATCCGCTTAACTTGGCATGAATGCACTGGAGCTCCTCAGGCTCAAATGGCAATAGCATGGGCTGACATGAGAGCAGATATCTGCTTAGCCACATGAACAAGCACCCAGATACGCATAGCCACCGATCACGCCGCAGCAAGTTCTTTTACGTTCTAAGTGCATCCTTACAACCAATGCAGCAAACGCTGTTCAGGGTCCTATGAGACAATTGAATCACATCACGAGGAAGCACACCCAGCAGCTATTGCACGCAGTTCATTGACATGGCCTGTACTACTGACATTTGCAATGAATCCGCTAAGGGCTTCCATTTCTCATAGTCGTATTGTGCTGCTGCTGTCTGACTGCAGGGACCATGTTCGATTTGCACCTACAAAGCACCAGGAGACAGCCCTTCCAGGAGCAGAATACTGGCAAGTTTCTGAGCTCTTCCATGCAAGCCGCAGATACTTTAAGGGCGATGCCAAGCTCCTGTTGGCAGAGCAGCAGACCAACCTGAACCAGCAGTTCAACCGCCCAGACATGAACAACCCAAAGAACGACAAAATCCACATCTGGGCAATGCTGAGCCCCTTGGAGTCCCTGCAAGCAGTTACCCTACTTCCTGGGATTGAGCATGTGCTGGCAGTACAGCGCTACCATGATTTGCTCGAGGCACATGCTGAGCTCCTCCGGCACCCCAACGAAGTCTCCTTTGATCTCCTCACTAAGTGGAAGGAGACGCCTGCAGGCTTGGTCGTGGAATCTACCTTTGCATGTGGGATTACTAAGCCCAAAGTTCTGCCCCTGCCACTTGTCAAAGCCATCAATACAGTCCTTTGTCAAGTGTCTGCCCGGGGCCAAGGGCCCGAAGCCATGGCTGAGGCTTTTATCAGACACAACGTAGAGGAATTTGGGAACCTCCCTCAGTTCCTGCCAGTGCTGTACCGCCAGGCAACGCGCAAGAGCAGCAAAGGTCCATAAGGAGCTTTCAATGAGAGGAAGCTTCCTCATATCATTAGATCTTAAGCATTGCTTGCAATGGAGGGTATGGGAATGTGCGGGCAATAGCAGAGTGGAGTGTTTTTGTCACACTGTTTTTATCACGCTCTGCCAAGGGGCTCTTCTGGCTCTTAATGGCCTATCAATCTATGCCAGAGGCATGTTATTATCAATTCAGTTCCTCTGATATTTACCATCAGAGCATCTTGGTGGCTGGGCCAGATGGGCATGGCATGGAAAGCTTGGCCTTGATCTAGGCAGTAAATTAAGGACTGGGGCGATGCACCGCACAGCTTGAGGTAGTGGCGAGCACGCCAGGTGGTTGGTAGCTTAAGGAGCTTAACTCCAGGTTGCTGCAAGCCAATGCATTCAGGCACAGAGAGTACTCAGCGCAATGTTGGTGCGGAATTTGAGAGAACATTACTGTGAGGGCACGGAGTGCAATGATTAGCCAGCCCTGAGTCTTGCTACGAACCTGGGATACTTAGCATTTGTAGATGCATGGACTGCCAGCACACATAGCTTACATTGATTATGTACATGATGCTTTGGTTGACCACCGTGGCAGCTTCACTTTTGGAGCAGTTATTAGCTGTTTCAACCTCTCCTTGTTACATGTCCTATTGCTGGGTTTAAGGACGCAGGGTTACCTGGCAATGGTGAAATGATGCATGGTCAGCACAGACGCTTGCGAGTTGTCAGAGTGGGACGGACGCTTGCTTTTAGGGGAGTTTCAGCCTTGCAGGTACAAGGAATGACCCTGTTGGGGCATGAAGTGCACACACCCCAATCCATACGGGTGAACAGCATACTACGAAGCTGGCAAGGGATTGGAAACAACAAGATCTAGGATGATATGCTGCGGTCTTCCTTGTGGCCAGTGCTTAAATTGCATTCTTTGCTGTAGCAGATGGTAAGCTGCAATGAGGAGGATGCGATGGCGCTCACAGGGCAAAGTGATGGAGATAAGGTGGGGGCTGTGGCACTTTTAGCCATACCATGAAATGAGTTGATGTGTGCTCGGTCTTCTGACTGGCGGATGCATGGCGTCTGTTAAAGTGTGTTTGGTCGGTCCGATGTAGCAGCCCTCTTGCTGTTGCCATACTACAAATGTTTGTAACGGCCATGATTGGCCTCCTATTTGGATCTATAATTGATTGGATGTCCTGCTCTGCATTCTCTGTCCATGGAAGTCCTTGTGGTCATTTCCATCCAATAATGTAAAAGGAAGTTCTACTAAGGCGAAGTGGCTAGGTATAGAAGTCGGTTACTAACAGACAAACAAACATGTAAGGTGTGGCAACCGCAAAGGGCTGCACTTGCTTTGGTAATGCTTGAGAGTGACCCTACACACTCTATGGGACCTAGCAAGCAAGATGAAGATGGTTTGGCCCCACAGGGAAACGACCAAACACACCATCGGATGGATCCAAAAACAATTACAATTTTCTTTCTTAGTCTTTTCTTTTTACACTTTGATGAATTTGAAATATTTGTTCGTTTCTGTTGGTTTGCTTTTCAATCATATGAGCCTTCATTGGCTCCCATGGGCTGCCCTCAAGTTGTTAAGAGAGACTCAAGTTGTGAAGGGAATTTGGATCTGTTATACAGTTGACTGCAGATTTATGCTCTGTGCCCTAGATGTGGATCGCAATTGGCTAGGAATAAATCTACTTTAGCGACATATATGCAGCATTACAGAGTTCATTTGAAAAATTAATTACAGAGTGTTTTCTAGTAGATTATGAAGTCGCGTTAGTTGGTCCACGCTAGCCATGTCAAAACGGCAGAAGCCAACCAGCAGTAGTGGGGGCTCCCAGCAGGCTGCTAGTATTAGCAAAGATGCTTATGACGACCTCCTCATTAGCAATGCGACCCTTAAGGCGCAGATGGAAACCCTGCAGGAGCAGGTGCGTGTGCTCACCGAGTCATTCACCGAGCAACTTGAACGTGCGAAAGCGGAACTTGTCGTTGCCAAGGAGGTCATTACGCAGCTGCAAAAGGAGAAGGCAGAACTTGATGCCAAAGTGACGGAAGCTCGGCGTCAACGCCCTGTGCCTGCTCCATCTGCTGCACCCGGCCCCGAGTCTGACCGAGTGGAGCGGCTTATGCGGGCTGCCAATGACTGCAAGGTGATTGTCTTCACTCGGGGTGCCCAAACCACTAGCACGGAGGTCTCCGCTAAGTTGCGTGCAGCAGCTGGCCTGCCTGACTATGCTGTTGCGGAAGCCTTCAAGGCAGGTTCGGTATGGTTCGTCAAGCTAATCAGCAGGACCTTCACCCTCACGGCGCTCCAGCGCTGGTACGCCTTCAAACAGCTGAGCGGGTGGGGTCTCGACCAAGCCCTTACCAAGCAGCAACAGGATGAACGGTCCACTCTGAAGCCACGTTTCCTGGAGCTCAAGACAGCAGGCGCTTTCCCACGGTGGCATGGAAGCGAGATCTTCGTGCGGGTGCAGGCTGGTGTACGACCGGCCACGCAGTGGAACCCAGCCCAGTGTGTGCCCCCTCGCCCAAGGGCCAACCCAGCAGCAACAGCCCCTGGCGCAGCAGCAGCACCCACAGCAGCAGGCCCAAGACCTACAGGCCCCACTCGGGTACGCAATCCCTCCCCTGCACGGGAAGGAGTAAGCCCAGCAGCAGTACCAGGATCATCAGCAGCTGCAGGGCCATCAGCAGCAACAGCAGCAGCAGCAGCAGGTACAGCAGGAGCTGGACCAGCAGCACCCACAGCAGCAGGAGCTTCTGGTAGCAACGGCCCCTTCCCCCCTCCTCCCCCTGGAGCTGTCCCTCCTCAGGCCGCTGCGCCGAAGTCAAAGCTGGCTTGAAGGGGTGGGCAGCCCACAGTGACTTCCCTGACATTGCTATCGTATAATGTCAATGGTACGTCACCCACCAAGATCCAGGCTTTTTTGCATTGGCATCATTTGTTTCGGCAGCATTCGGTGGTTGCATTGCAGGAGACCAGATCCATTCTTGCTGATCCCCTGCATGGGTTTCTATCACAGTCACATCGTCCATATGTGTGTTGTGGTCCTTCTTCACAAGGGACGGCTGGCCATGGTTTGGCCGTATACGTTCAGAACGACATTCATGTCCGGTATCAGGTTAAGTTACGAAAGTTATCTCCATATGTGATCTGGCTCCAATTCTCCACCGCTGTTGGTAGGCTCATTCTCGGTACGGTGTATGTTCCGCAGAACAGCACAGCAATGCACGAGGTGTATGACACATTATTGTCTGAAATAGGTGCCTTTCAGGCATCTGGAGCACAGGTGCTCTGCATAGGTGACTTCAATGCACATGTTGGGGATTTGGATGATAGGGGTTTAGATCCTTCTGGTCGACCGATTGGACTGGCATGCCGCCGTGGTCCTGACTCTCATGCGATGAATAGCTCTGGGCAATGTTTGATAAACTTATGTTTGGCCACTGGTACCCTCCTCTGTACAGGACGGGGCGCTGGTGGGGGTGTGGCTGTGCCGATTGTACCGTCTTTTACTGCTCGTGGAGCACAGACCCGCCCAGATCATTGTTTGGTATCAGCCGGTCTGCTGCCTAGGGTTCTGAACCCTGTTGTACTTAGTCATGTCCATGGTAGTGACCACCTGCCCATGTCTATGGGGCTTGCTATGTCATCTTTGGAGAGTGTGGGGTCTCCTTCTGCTTTTGGGCAAACAGAACCCATGGTGCGATTAGTGTGGGATGAGGCAAAGCGTATGGACTTTTATTCTGCACTTGAGACAGACCCAGCAGTGATTGCTCTGCTTGCAGATGCCCAAACAGCTACTCTATCTTCTGAGACACTGGATCAGTCTGTCCAGTTGCTTGGGCAGGCCCTTTTCCAGGCAGCCAAGGTGGTTGGGATGAAAATTCGTGCGGTGTCTAGCTCTTGTCGGCGTAAAAAGGTCCATCAGCCATGGTTTGATGATGAGTGCAAGGCCGCCGTGCGGGCCCTTCGTGGTGTGGCTGTCACAGCTGAGCAGACCAAGCAGCTTCGCAGTCTCTATCAGCGCAAGAAGCGTCAGCATGCAGGACAGCAATACTCCAGGTTTGAGCAGCTGTGTCGGTCTCAGCCCACATACTTCTGGAAGGCCCTACGCCGTGGCATTGCCCAATCCAGCCCTGTTGTGCCTACAGCTGATGAATTTGCCCAGCACTTTTCCAGCGTCTTCAGTGGGCCGCCTGTGAGGCCCCCCTTGCCATCCTTGGCACCTCCTACAACAGAAGACTTAGATGACTTGTTTGGGGATGATGAACTTCAAAGTGCCTTCAAGCGACTTAAACGCCGGGCCTCTCCTGGTAAAACAGGCCTCCCAGTGCCTGCTCTGGCTGCCTACCCTGTTCGATATTTGATACAATCCATTCTACGAGCTGTGCACTTAGCTGGCAAGGAGCCCGCTGAGATGAGTCTTGCCTTGTTGAATCCTATATATAAGCGTGGGGACCATTCTCAGGAGGTTAACTACCGCCCTATAGTGGTGTCCTCACTACTCCACAAGTTATATGCAAATTGCTTGGGTTCTGGGGTGTATGTGGCCCACACTCAGTACAGTCACCAGCATGGTGACATGTTCCCCCGGCAAGCAGGGTTCTTGCCTGATCGGAGTACCCTTCATAATATGTTTGTTGTGCAGCATTTGGCTCATCATGCGCTCACTACCAATCGTCTCATGTATGTGGTATTCTTGGATGTCTCGGCCGCATATGATACTACTGATCATGGCAAATTGGTGGAAACTCTCCTCCAGTTGGAGTTTCCCGAACATCTTGTGCGAGGGATTGCAGGCATGTACCAGGGTTTGCGCTATCAGGTGGTTACCAATGGAGTTGTTGCAGAGCCTTTCCATGTTGGTATTGGGGTCAAGCAAGGATGCCCCCTGAGCCCCATGTTATACAATTTGTATGTCCAGCCACTAAGTGGAGCATTAAGTGCACTTGATAAGGGGCCATGCTTCCCTGGTCTTCCTGGGTGCCATCCGGACTATCATTATGCTGATGATGCTGCTCTCATGGCAGAGTACCTCCCCGACTTGCAGGCTTTGCTGACCCATACTAATGTCGTGCTCGCTGCTCGCAATCTTAAGCTGTCAGTGCCTAAGTGTATCGGACTCGTTTTGGGTTTGCAGGCGGGAGCTCCAGTTGGTGAATGTTCTTTGAGTCTTGGTTCCGCGCCCCTTGCATCAGCTTCACCTACTGAGGGGACACGCTATCTTGGCCTAATTTATGACACAGCAGCCTCTGCGGGCACTATGGCAGCTCACAGGGCCTCCTGTTTTTCCTCTTCTTTTCATGCTGCTACTGCTCAGATGCGTGCGGCACCAGACTTTCCCTGTGCACTCCCAGCCTTCTTGAAATTGTTGCACACTGTTATGGAGCCAGCTGGTTTGTATGGGTGTGAACTCTGGGGCCTTCTATCTATTCCGGGTTTGTGGTCGTCTGGTTGGACCCTAGCTAAATTCTATAGCCTTACAGATCCTTTGGAGGTTAAGCGGTGCCGTCTGGTCCGTCAGTGGTTGCAGCTCCCTCAGTCTGTGCCTCTTTTGCCTTTGTTACATGAGCTTGGATCTGAACCTCTTGTGCATTGCTATGTTCGGCGTGCTGTTCGTTTTTATAACTGCCTTGTTGAGTTGGATGCTGCTTCAGTGTATCGAAGTGCTCTGCAACAGAACATTGATGATGCTCTCTCCACTCGCTCCCGTGCCCATAACTTTGTGGGGGCTCTTTTTCAGGTGCTACGGATCCTTTTGCCCCGTGAAGGTGGTCTTACTCGCACCTTGCGAGCTTGCCTGCCTTTGGATATTGATGGCATTGATGAGGCATTGCATACTCGGTACACTGAGCACATTCAGCGTCTGTCCCAGGTTGTCAATGGTCCTGGGTCCCGTACTGGTCTGTATTTCAGGGTTGTTGGTACACATGTTTTGGGCGTTGTCCCTTCTTTTTACTCATGTCGACTGTCTCATGGTGTGTTGGTACGTTTCTTGCGTTTTCGTCTTGGTTGCCATCATTTGCGTATCCATACTGGGCGTTGGCTTCCGCCCCTCCTTCCGCATTCTCAACGCACATGTTTGCGGTGTAGCTCCACAGTAGTTGATGATGAGGCGCATTGTTTGTTCATGTGTGAACACCCCCCAATTGTTGAGATTTGGATACACCCATCAGTCTCCTGCTGGTGATTTGTTTGCCGTGTCCGTAGTTGGATGTCTGCTTGGGTATTCCTCTTGCTTGGTGGTATGGATTCCATTGTTTTTGGACCCATCCGATGGTGTGTTTGGTCGTTTCGACCTAGCAGCCCTTTGCGGTTGCCACACCTTAAATGTTTGTTGTTGTTGTTGTCCAGTAAGTCCACCGCATATGTACCACCCACGCATATGTACCACCACCAAAAGCTGCCGGGCACTCCATGTAGCCCTGACACTAGAACTTATAGTAAAAGGAAGTTTTATCTAGTTTTATCTCATGGCCAGGCAGATGGATGGCATGGTAGTGAGAGCAGAACAACTTGGGATTCATGGGCCGTTCTTAGCAGCACTAAGGAAGAGCATGGACAATGCCTATCTATCTGTGTATGTGAATGGCTGTGTGGGTGACAGATTCAGGACTTACCGAGGCACAAAGCAAGGCAGTGAGCTGAGCCCTCTACTCTTTGGCCTCTTTATAGAGCAGCTGCATGAACTCATTGCAATGAAGCTGCCAGGAGCAGGACCTCTTATTGGTGACATGCGTGTCCCGGAGATCATGTATGCTGATGATGTGAAGCTCTTAGCTGTGAATGACCCCAAGGCACTGCAACAGCTGCTGGATGTGTTGCATCTGTTCTGTCGTCTGTTTGACATGGAGGTGAATTTGAAGCCGCACAAAACATGCATAGTCATTTTCCGACCATCTGGTACACGTCTTGCAAAGGGACTCAAGTGGTATTACAACGGTCAGGAGGTTCATGTTAGTGACAATTATGTTGATTTGGGAGCTCTTCACCATGCCACCAAGGGCATCAGGCCGGCATGTGATGCTCTGGCATCCTCTGGCAGTAGGGCCATGCATGCGCTGCTGTCACAATGTAGACAACACCACATCGTTCAACCTGATTTCAAACTCAGGCTTTTTGACATTTTGGTAGAACCAGTGTTGTCTTATGGATGCCAAATCTGGGGCCCAGAGATATTTGTTGGCAAGTTGAGAAACCCGCTCAACCTACCATCTGAGAAGGTCCATATCAATTATTTGCGTAAAACAAACAAACAAACAAAAATTTAAGGTGCGGCGTATCATGGCAGGGGTGGGGAATGGAACAGATAAGGTCATGCTCATGAGGGAATTTGGCCGTTACCCTGTCATGTGGCATTGGGTAGCTCTGGCTACGAGGTTTTGGATTCGTGCTATTAAGATGGGATCCCAAAAACTGGTATGCAAAGCACTGAAAGCAAACAAACAAACAAAAATTTAAGGTGCGGCAACACCAGAGCAGATATCGAGCTCATGTTGGCAGGGTGTAAGAAATGTTGGTCCTACTACCTGCTTCAGAGTCTCACAATCATGGGTGTTGTGCAAGCCAGCGACTGGTCTCCTAGTGGGATTAGCCATGTCACAGTGGACAGCATTATGGCTTTGGAAATTCAAGAGAAAGTTGTGCGTGAGAGTTTGAAGCAGATGTTTGACAAATGTTGGGAGGATGTTGACCTTGTTTGTGAGCACCCTCAGGACCCAGCCTGTCCCAGGAATCGCATTATTCATAACTCCTATGCTGCATGGGCAAGAGGGCTCCATGACGATGCCCCTACATACTTGAAGGCTAAAACCCTGTCTTTCCGCATGGTACAATGCATTGCAAAGATGCGGCTAGGATGGCACTGCTTGGCCATCCACACAGGAAGATACAATGGAATAGCAAGGGATGACAGGGTGTGTCGGTTGTGTCAAACGCTTGGCTATAGGGATGATACTACAGGGTCAGCTCCAGTTGAAGATCTTGTCCACTTCATGTTGGATTGTAGGGTGCTTCACCCTGTCCGGGACAATTTCCCCCTCTTCTTCAAGCCCACCTCCTTACCAGGGCAATCCAAGGATAGTCATGTTAAGTTTATTCTCAATCATAGTGATCATGTGCAAGTTGTGAGGTGCATTTCAGCACTGAAGAAAAGGCGGGAAAGTTGTTTACAACTACTTGACGATGGTAGAGAGGGTGAAATCATGCCTGAAGGTTATCTTCCCTTTGATTACAACCTATGGCGGATTATGGGACATGATTTAGATTAATTACCTATGACTTTCATGTTACTGGACACCTCTTAGGCATGGCTAAGTTGGCTCCTTGTGGGTGGCGCTGCCCCCACCGGCGCCCCGCTCTGATGGGGCCATTTGGTAATTGGTAATTGGTACTGTTAATAGTCTGTGATAGTTCTGGAATTGCTGCTGCTCTGTGATTCTCCACATCTGGGTGAGAGTATTTTTGGCATTAAGTTGTATACAAAATTCTGGTATATATGCTGTTGCGTTGCTGTTTGTTTGCTGGATGTAGTTGGATGTCTGCTTGGGTATTCCTCTTGCTTGGTGGTATGGATTCCATTGTTTTTGGACCCCTCCGATGGTGCGTTTGGTCGTTTCGACTTAGCAGCCCTTTGCGGTTGCCGCACCTTAAATTTTTGTTTGTTTGTTTGTTTGTACCCCAAAAAATCAAAAACCCAAAAAAAAATTAAAAAATAAAAATTGTGTGTGCACTTTTCCAGGGCCAGTATTCTGCATCATTGTATCTGCTTGGACATGCATGATCATGGAGTTCCAACTGGTGGATGGTGTTCAGTTTTTCTTGGTTCTATCTGTGTTAGTGGCTTTGCCACCCCTGTGGTGAACTGTGGCACCGCACGCGTGCCGATGGGTTTGCCAATGTAAGATTCACACACACACAGAACTTATAGTGATGTCTTTGCCGGTTTCAGCTTGGATATAGCTTGCTGTTGCCAAAACCAAGCTCAGTGATACTCTAATGACCATGAGCATGCCTTGGCACCAGTCAAACCGACCCGACCAGGATTTTGAGAACATTTGACCAGCTCTGGTACTTTGTGACACGGAGACCCATGCGGTGTCTCCTGCACTATAATTGATGCTCTACAACAAGCAAAGCTGCTGGGCAACTGTGGTGGTGGAGGTCGTTTCGACCTAGCAGCCCTTTCGCGGTGGCCGCACCTTAACTTTTCAGTTTGTTTGAATAGCCCCCTGCATGGCCACGCCGGCACAGAGGGAGCACGCAGGTATTCACCAAATCAGCGATACCTTAGGGTTGGCCCGCAGCTCTGGTACTATCTTATATAGACTTTTTTACTTATCAACCACGCATTGCAGGCCTCTGTGCGGTAGTCTGCACCCGGTCAAAGCGGCAGGCACTACGGCAGTTCGTTGTCACTTCCCGAGAGTAACTACTGTGTTGGGGCACGTCACAGCTTTTGAGGGCAGCTCAAATGCTCAATTTCTTCCTAAGAGCTAACGTTCGGAGCTGCACTCCTTACCTTTTAGGCAGGACATGCTACCATCACCGCTCAGGACCACGTTGAAGTTCCGGGACATTCTGTACTGAGCCCGCACAATTTCTGCACATCATAGGCCAGGGTGCGCTCTTAAGGCAGTATCTCATAGTTTAGTATAACTGTTACAGCCTGCCATAGCATGACATTGACGTGGCCATGCAAGGGTATGCCAGCCATCACCGTGTCCAGCTTGCTGCCAGACGCGCAAATGTCAATGGCACTCTGGTTGCAGCCCAATGCATGGTCAGACTGCATGTTTCCTGAGCCTTTCAGCCGTCCAGTTTCGTTGCTCCGTGCTGCGGCGAAGTGGCTCATGTTACGTATGGTGCAACGCTTCTACATGGGTTAGGCGGAAGCAGACAGGACACCCAGCAGTGCAGTACCAGCCAGAATGGCAGCGCTTAGCCACACGCCGGAGTTACTGAGGTGGTAGACTAACCTCGACGAATGCATCACCTGCGTAGGTTGTGTTATCCAGCCCCTGGGCTAGCAGCTGCAATGGACAGGAAGATTGCGGTGGCGCTGTTCAGCGCTGCCTGCTTCCTTCTGTCCTCGGTATACGCGACATCGCATGAGTACTCAAGCACATACGATTTCCTCAAATGTGCAGTGGATGTGGAGGTCCGGCCCCGCAGCACAGCCGAACTGGCCAAGGCTATTAGCGCTATCTACACAGATGCCACAGCCAAGGGGTCGTCTGTTAAGATCCGTGCTTCCATTAAGTAAGCCAATCCATCAGCTTTGCTGCCGATGTCTCTGTCCTGCGACTTCCACAGGTCTTGATACTGGTCCATGCAGTTGGGTGCAGACAGCAACTCTGCATGACCTAGGGGTCACAATCACCTGACCAGACCATTGACAGTTTCATGACTCTACCCTGGTTGTGTTGTTGCACAAGGAAAAACGCTGCACCCGCAGATGTTCAGCTGTGTTTTTAGCCAGGTGCCTTGTTTGATCTTGGCAGCTGCAGTGTATGGTGTCAACTTACACCTGTCAGTGAACAGCAGCACATCGGGATCTTCACACCTGCCATGCTCTTCTGCCATGCAGGACATTTGGCAGCAGTGCTTCATTTGCCTGCCCTGCCCTACCCCAAGGCAGTACCCTAGCCACTAAGAAGAAAACTCTCACAGTTGGGGTCATGCTAAACGATATGACCAAGGTCTTAGAAGTCAACCCTAAGGCACGTACCATGAAAGTCCAGGGCCAGATACTGTACAAGGACGTCTACGAGGCGGCAACAGCAGCAGGGCTCAGCGTTAAAGGAGGAACTGTAGGGTTTTGGCAGGGTCTCACCATTGGTGGCTCCATATCAGCAGGGACACATGGCACTGGGCTGGGCGTGGAGAGCAACGTGGTAAGTGCTCGCGAACGAAAGGTGCAGGTATCAGGATATAGTACTTATGGTTTACAGCAGACACATGGGAATGGGCGACTACCTACCACCGTGTTCCCTGTGGTTTCAATCAACTTTGCCATAACAGACAGTGCTTGATGCTAGCTGTGAACGTATGCTGATCCTGTTGCTGTGCTTCTAACTATGGCATCAGCATTATAGCGGCTCCAGGGCGGTGGTTTGTGTGCCGAAAGACCCACGTAGCAATAGCAACAGCTTTGGGTCCAGTCAGTCCGCCAGCTAATCGCAAGTGCAGCACATCCAGGTTGAGACTTCGGCGGCAGTAGAGGTTCCTTACCACTGAGGACTACGCAGCTGACCTCGGTAGAACCTGTTGCTAGAGCTTTTAAGGCTGTGAATCCCAGCAGCAATGCTGGTCATAGCAACACATCCATAGGCATGCACTACAGCTTTTGCTGAACGACTTCTTGCTCTTGCACTTGCCAAGTACCTTACATGCATGTTTGTTCGTCTATCTCAGACATCATCGGCAGCTAAGGCAAGTGGAAGTTGCTTATCCAGGCAGCCTTATTTGGGAAGTCTCTTATTGCATTCAGAGTGCTTTGGCCTCTTTCAAGGCGAAGTGAGTTATAGCTGCTGTTGTGCATGGACACTGCAAAGATAGTCAAGAAGACAAAAACTAACCATCTTTTGTTAGGCATGCTCCGCCTGCTGCTGCCACCTGGAAGTCCAGATCCGCTAAGGGGAGCTGTAGCAAGTCACCTGCCAACTCAATTAGCCCCTAACATGGATGATGCTTCTGCTGCTTCTGCTGCTGCTGCTTCCACAGTGTGACAATGTAGCAGAAATGACCTTTGTGGACGGCACGGGTCAGGTGCATGTCGTCACTCGGAACTCCAAGGAGGGTCGGGGTTTATGTTCAGGCATCGGGCTGCTGGGAATCATCACAGAGGTGAAGCTCAAGCTGAAGGTGAGCCTGGCCCTGTGAGCCTTCATTGGATCGAAGGGAGGTTCTCCTGGTCTAGTTGGTAATCTGGTAATCTTCTGGTGCTTGTGAGGGTTTGGAGAGGACAGTGTTGACTGCTGGCGTACAAAAAGAGGAAGTTCTAGTGATTTGCAATACAACAATAGGGCTGGGCTAGAGAGTGCAGCCCTTGAGGCAAAGGATTTGCACCCTGCAATGAGCTCCAGGAGAGGTACATACAGCAGCTGGGCATAAGCAGGTGTTGTCTGGTGCCTTTGTTGGGGTTACCAGATTGCAGTTCTCCAGCACTGTGTCTTCTCCCTGCTGCCACCAAGGGTGTCCTAGGCTCCTAGCATTTGCCAGTATGTGTCTTCCAGAACCGCAGATAGACATGCATCAATAGGTGTCTCCTTCCCCTCTTAATCCTGGGTGCACCCATCCTGCAGTACCACAGCCCAGCTTAAGAAGCAATATTGCACCTAGTCCATGTCCATGTGTGCTTGCATTGACAGCGTCACCCTAGGTACCATGGTATTCATGCTAAACATATCGAGGAAGTGCGGTTGAGACCTAATTATCTCTGATCAGAGCCTTTTATGTGTGTTGCTTGGATCATTGTAGCCCACGACTCTGATGAAGATCACCAGCAAGGCCCTGCTCCCTGATGCGGCGCTACCAGCAGCAGTAGAGCCCCTGCTCGCCAGCCATCCCCGCTTGAACATCTTCTGGCGCCCAGATCTGCGGAAGTTCTCATACCACATCCTGACCGAGCTGAACTCCACCGAGGCCAAACCCCTGACCTTTGTGCCCGACGCCTACGGCACCCTCCTCGGCCGCGTCCCCGACCCACGGCTGACCTTCGGCGGCCTTGGGATGCAGGCGTTCGGCGCGGCTTTGGGCTCATGGCAGGGTGATATCAATAACCTGCTGCCGACATCTGTTGCCTTGGAAGCAAGCATGTGCTCGTACGGACTGATGATGATGACGCAGCCGTGGGCCAAGGTCGCCGTGAAGGAGCTGCCGATCGCGACCGTTGAGTTCCCGCAAGCGACGTTGCCGGCCTATGAAATGACCGGTTACACCAACAAGGTCCAATCAACAAATTGCGGAGAAGGGTGTGTATGGTCTAACAAAGACTTCATGCATACCTACTTGGACTGGGAATTCACAATTGAGAAGGCCCAACTGGCTGATTGGATGAATGATGTTAAGAAGGTGACGGAGATGGACCTGCAGAATAAGGAGCAGAAGTGCTATGAGGTGTCTTATTACTGGTTCAGGTTTGGGGAGAAGTCCAAAGACTATCTGTCTACGGCTTACGGGGTGAAGGAGCCTGTGTTCGTTGAGGTGAGTGTGGTGACAAAAGCTTGATAGCTGCTGATTATCGAGTGGTTATCAGTAACGTGATAAACATTTGATCACTGCTGCCGTAACCATTAGTGAGAAGTGATTGCTGCTGCTGCTGCTGCTGCTGTTCTTGTTGTGGCTGGGCTGTGCCTTAAGCTTCCGCAGCCATCAGTGGACAGCCTCCTTTGCTGCTGCTGCTGCTATCATTGTTGTGGCTGCGCCTAGAAGCTGCCCTTAAACCCTACTGCCCCCTTGGCTCATAAGCATCTGCTGTGGTGGCATGATACAGACAGCACCTTAGACCCCTGCTTCTGATGCTGCAGCACAGCAAGGAACATGTAATTGCCGTCAGCTGGCACAAACATCATGGCCACTCACGCATGTTACGGGAAACCTTGCAACTAACTACTATTATATGAGATAGATGACTGCACAGCTTTCGGGCCGTGCAGCACCCGTGGCATAACTCCAGCCCGTTTGTTAGTATGTGGAAAGCAGATATCGAGACAAAGAGGCGAGACCGCTAGAGAGCCACAGCTGCCAGACAATTCAAGCACTAGGGGATCGAAGAGTGAGTTCGTAACAGCGCACGGTACCGAGCGACCGACATTGGGGTAGCCTAGAAAGTATCAGTCATGTCTTACACTGGCAGGGGCTTGCAACTAACTACTATTGTATACAAATGGACAACAGCTGGTATCAGTACAGCAAGGGCCCTCTTGTCCATCACCAGTCCAATTAGGACACATTCAAGCTCCTACCCTCTGCTTCTTTAGCCTATTGACCAGCTATCCGCAACAGCAAAGGTGGTGTGCTCGTCTGTTGCTGTCTCCACGCATTCTTGGAACTGCTTGATACTACTCATGCTCATAGCCTTGTTTCTGGGCCTCCCACCTCTTCACGCCTGCTGAGTGGTTCAGTCAACTGCAGCATTACCATAGGCTAACTGCATTTCTCTTTTTATTTCTTGCAGCAATTGACCGCCTGGGCCAAGGAGAGCTGGGACTTTGCACCCGCCAAGTATGAGTATATCTATGATATCATTGAGCAGATGACCATTTGCAAGTATGGTGCAAGGTGAGTGAAGGGGAGGTGTGGGAGGGAAGGTAGGCCCAAGGGATGTGTGCCCACTGAGCCATCAGAGAGTTCGTCACGGGCACATGGCACTTTTGGCTTTGCATGTCATGAAAGAAGAGAAAAGGTGCAGGGCTGGTATGGTCCCCGGCCTGAAAGGGCTTGGTCTACATTTAAGCAGCACCATTTCTGGAAAGGGCCTGCTCAGTGAGAAGCAGAACGGTCTTGTTTGATAGAGGTGTGTTATCTACCGGCAGCCCTTTGACTGATGAGCGTGCCACTAGCATTGACTAGTTGCTTTTCTTGTGCGTTATAGCATGTGTTTAAGGTGCAGCTTGCCGACTTGGAACAGACTTACATACAGCTAAAACCCTTTGGCCATGCTTGCATACCTTGCAGCATGCTTACTCTGTTCCCAGCTCATGCAGCACATATTAATACTATCTGGCATAAGAGCCTAGCTGCCAAGACTGTAGTGAACTTATGATCTCTTTCTCCATTGAAAGTGGCAGAGGGTTATTGCCACAGTGATGACAACCATGCGTGCTAGCCATTGCTCTCCCCTGCCGTGCCCAGTCAGCTGAGCTTATTCGTAACCCTCAGTAGCTGGCACTGAAAGCTCTTACATCAATCTCCATGGTAGGCTGGCCAGTGTAATCCTTACACCAATGGGCCCCTCCCTTAATCTTACGTGGGAGGGCAACTCACGCCCCTTTTTGCATAGCTCTCTCTCTCCCTACATAAATATCTGTCATTAACTTCTCCCTGACATCGTTGTCTTTGATGGCTCTTCCTTGCAGGCCGCACTGGGGCAAGAACTTTGACCGCACATTCACCAACCCCAGGTGCCTCACGCGCTCCAAGTACCCTGCCTTCAGCAACCAGCTGGCGCTGCA
This sequence comes from Pseudopediastrum boryanum, assembly GCA_963556185.1. Classification (NCBI taxonomy): domain Eukaryota; kingdom Viridiplantae; phylum Chlorophyta; class Chlorophyceae; order Sphaeropleales; family Hydrodictyaceae; genus Pseudopediastrum; species Pseudopediastrum boryanum. The sequence goes on along the minus strand of OY744502.1, from coordinate 5,406,851 downwards.
GCAGACCTATGACCCCAGGAAGTTCTTTGAAAGCGAGCTGATGACTCGTGTCGTCAAACAACAAACAATCAAGCCCTACCCGGGGTGTGTACTTGATCGCACCTGCTATTGCTCAAAGGATGTGCATTGCCCCCAAGGACACAAGTGTGTGCCATCACATGCATTCCCGGAGTACAAAGTTTGCAAGCCTCTGTTGATGCTGTAACAAGGCAGTGTCGATGCAAAGGCTGGTGCTTCACTAGCTGTGTATTTATGGTTACCGTTCTATTGTTAGGACGTCGAGCAGTAGTGACACCGGTGCCGAAGACTGCCGACTGCGGGGCAGACCGTGCCCTATAGGGCATCGCAGGCTGCGCTTAGGGCGTCTATGTAAGCGCCTTCGTCGGTACCACAAGCTGAGCGCATTGCTGAGGGGCAGCGTGTGCGGAAGGAACGCACGCTGCGATGGACACTCGCTTCCGACCGGTTTTCCCGAAATAACTTTTGCCAGCAAGCATCTCTGTGCCTAGCATTCTGCAGGCGTGTCTTTTATCTAGTATTGGACATTTTGTCCGATGTGTATATGCATATTGGCTGCCTTCGCGCACAAGTGCCTGTGGGCGACAACTGGGCGGACTGGCGAAATACTTCTGGCCAGCAACCATCTCTGTCCCTAGCATTCTGCAGGCATGTATTCTATGTGATTCATGACAGAATGGTCAGATGTGCAAGAGGCTTTTCTCCGTCTTTGGGCATAAGCGAGTGAGTGCCTGGGCAGTCGCTCCTGACAGGTTTTCGCGAAATATACCGTCCTGAAGCCGGTTCCAGGTTCCGGTTCCAGGGCAAAATGTGCTCAGTTCCGCGGTTCCAGCGATGCCAAACATGTCAGTTCCTGGTTCCAGCCCTGGGCCACCCTCTGGCCAACATGTCACATGCTGGTTCCAGCAAGTTTATTACAAAGTGTAGAGTGCTCAACTGAGTGCAAGAATAGCATTTTCCATTGTACAATTGGTTGTAATAAGTACAAATCATCGCTGGCTTCTGGGGCGAAGCCCACCCCCCTGGGGGGCTGTTCCTCCCCCCTGGACCCCCGCCTCCTGCTTGGGTCCATGCTGCGCATCGACATGGCATGGTCTCCCCCAGAAAAGTTTGGTTCCAGAGGCCTTGTTCAAGTCTAGTTCTGGTTCCAGAGGAGGTTGTGGAACCGGCTTCAGGACGTTAGAAATAGCTCTTGCCAGCCTGCGTTTCTTGTTTTAGTTCTTTGCGTGCCTGTCTGTTATCAGCATCTTGAAAGAACAGCGTTCCGGCCCGCAGGCTTTGCTCAGTCTTTGGGCATTATCGAAGTGAGTGGAAGGCACTGGCGACATGCATCTGTACACAGCAGCAAACTCTCATAGCCTGTCACAACGCTACCACTTCCCATATCACCAAACTCCAGAACGATGGCGTTAAGAACGGAGCTACAATTGGTTTGCAAGGTAGGTAGGATGCTGTGAGTTAACGGTAATTTGTAGTATCAACAGAGTCATCACGAGCTGCATTTAGAGATAGGCAGGGAGCTAGTACCCAAACATACTAAGGGAGGGTATGAAAACTGTGCACCTGTATGTGTGCCTCAAGCTTTGCTGGGATAGATGTTGTCAGAGGCAATTGGAGCAGAATCTGAGCCATTGTTTCAAGGGCTGGAAGCCTTAATGTTACTGATGCTGTGAATCAGCGCATGACGGCTGATGCCGTATGAAGCTACATCGTAAAGCTAATGTTGACATAGAGCTAGCCCTTCTTTGTATTTTGTTATTTATCCCATTCCATGGGAGGGGTCACATGGAGGTGCATGTGGCTTAAGCATCATACTGCAGGCACCCTCTTTATGAGATGTATAGTAAGGTCTGTAGCTCATGCCTGTGCTTACCCAAGGTGGGGGGGGTGTTTGGTAGTTTCAGGTTTGCCAAAGGGCTGTGTACCTGTTAGAGGTGCAAGCAATGCATCTTGCAGAACTGGCTGGACAGCTGCACAGCTGTCTTTCAAGACAAAGTTGTCTACCTGCCGCAAGCGTGTGGTTTGGAGTCCGATCGAACTGGTTGCAGTCTCGTCGTTGGACTGCTTGGGTATCCTTGTTGGTTGGTTGGTGGTGTGTAATCCAGTTGTTTTTGAATCCATCCGATGGTGTGTTTGGTCGTTTCGGCCCAGCAGCTTTTTTGCGGTTGCGGCACCGAAAAATTTTGTTTGTTTGTTTGTTGGCTTTCATGGGGACTGTCATGGTGTGAAGAAAATGATGCATTGCACTTCTGGATTGTTAATGAATGCATAACATCATGTGTGCTAATACCTTGCAGCTATCAATATTGCATAATGTGTATGTAGCCAAAGAATCTACCATCAATGGGGCCCCGCTGCTCAGTTACCGCTTGGGCGGATGGCATGTCCTGCCTGTACTGTACGTGGGTACATGTGTCTAAAGGTGTGAAGCAATGGCGGGGTTGTCAGAGCAGCCAAAGGCATTTTAGGCTGAGCCACACGATGCCCCTACATACTTGAAGGCTAAAACCCTGTCTTTTGGCATGGTACAATGCATTGCAAAGATGCGGCTAGGATGGCACTGCTTGGCCATCCACACAGGAAGATACAATGGAATAGTAAGGGATGACAGGGTGTGTCGGTTGTGTCAAAAGCTTGGTTATAGGGATGATACTACAGGGTCAGTTCCAGTTGAAGATCTTGTCCACTTCATGTTGGATTGTAGAGTGCTTCACCCTGTCCGGGACGATTTCCCCCTCTTCTTCAAGCCCGCCTCCTTACCAGGGCAATCCAAGGATAGTCATGTTAAGTTTATTCTCAATCATAGTGATCATGTGCAAGTTGTGAGGTGTATTTCAGCACTGAAGAAAAGGCGGGAAAGCTGTTTACAACTGCTTGACGATGGTAGAGAGGGTGAAATCATGCCTGAAGGTTATCTCCCCTTTGATTACAACCTATGGCGGATTATGGGACATGATATAGATTGATTGCATATGACTTTCATGTTCTTTGAGTCTTGGTTCCGCGCCCCTTGCATCAGCTTCACCTACTGAGGGGACACGCTATCTTGGCCTAATTTATGACACAGCAGCCTCTGCGGGCACTATGGCAGCTCACAGGGCCTCCTGTTTTTCCTCTTCTTTTCATGCTGCTACTGCTCAGATGCGTGCGGCACCAGACTTTCCCTGTGCACTCCCAGCCTTCTTGAAATTGTTGCACACTGTTATGGAGCCAGCTGGTTTGTATGGGTGTGAACTCTGGGGCCTTCTCTCTATTCCGGGTTTGTGGTCGTCTGGTTGGACCCTAGCTAAATTCTATAGCCTTACAGATCCTTTGGAGGTTAAGCGGTGCCGTCTGGTCCGTCAGTGGTTGCAGCTCCCTCAGTCTGTGCCTCTTTTGCCTTTGTTACATGAGCTTGGATCTGAACCTCTTGTGCATTGCTATGTTCGGCGTGCTGTTCGTTTTTATAACTGCCTTGTTGAGTTGGATGTTGCTTCAGTGTATCGAAGTGCTCTGCAACAGAACATTGATGATGCTCTCTCCACTCGCTCCCGTGCCCATAACTTTGTGGGGGCTCTTTTTCAGGTGCTACGGATCCTTTTGCCCCGTGAAGGTGGTCTTACTCGCACCTTGCGAGCTTGCCTGCCTTTGGATATTGATGGCATTGATGCGGCATTGCATACTCGGTACACTGAGCACATTCAGCGTCTGTCCCAGGTTGTCAATGGTCCTGGGTCCCGTACTGGTCTGTATTTCAGGGTTGTTGGTACACATGTTTTGGGCGTTGTCCCTTCTTTTTACTCATGTCGACTGTCTCATGGTGTGTTGGTACGTTTCTTGCGTTTTCGTCTTGGTTGCCATCATTTGCGTATCCATACTGGGCGTTGGCTTCCGCCCTTCCTTCCGCATTCTCAACGCACTTGTTTGCGGTGTAGCTCCACAGTAGTTGATGATGAGGCGCATTGTTTGTTCATGTGTGAACACCCCACAATTGTTGAGGCTAGAGATTTGTTTCTGGCAGCTGTGGTTCCCCCCGTGGCCGCGTTGTCCTCGCTCCGGTATGCTGATTTCTGGGCACTGTCAGCCACTGGCTGTGTCCCTCTCTCGGCCTTGGTCAAGTATGTGGCCGTGTGTGTTCGTGTCTGTTGGTACTGCCATCAGTCAGGTGGTACTGATGTGGTGGCTTTACCAGATATCTTGCTCCCGGCAGGTCAATATTTGGATATGTTTGATTCGGAGTCGGAGCCAGATGTTCCTTGTGATTCGTCTGATGAGGAACTGGTTGAAGTCTAGATAGCTACATGCTTGGGTATTAGCCTTGGTTGGTGTGCTGGACGTCTTGGGTGGTACATCTGCGGTGGACTTACTGGACATCCTGCTTGGTTGGTGCTCTGGATTGTGTTTGCTTTGGCCACACCAATCAGTCTCCCGCTGTTGATTTGTTTGCTGGTGCTACTATTTGCCGTGTCCGTAGTTGGATGTCTGTTTGGGTATTCCTCTTGCTTGGTGGTATGGATTCCATTGTTTTTGGACCCATCCGATGGTGCGTTTGGTCGTTTCGACTTAGCAGCCCTTTGCGGTTGCCGCACCTTAAATTTTTGTTTGTTTGTTTCTAGCAGGGTGGACTGGATGAGAGAGCCTGCTTGTGGGTCATTGATTAGCCAGCATACGCAGCTTACTTATTGGTTAATGGCATGGGTGTCGTAGGTAATGTGCACATGGGTACAAAACTGCTGATGGGAGTACGGTTGCATTTACTGCTTGAGATCATTTTCCTATGGTTGGAGGTTTAGGCTGTAACGGTCAGCAGCCTGTCATGTAGTCCTAGTGATCCGTCTGTCGGTCATAGGCTACATGGGCAGGTGCGTGCGCCACCGGCGGCGACTTCCTCGGCCACTAGTAGTTGACTCAGCTACTATGTGTATGTCTATGCGACTCCGAGGTAGTGCAGATCAGCCGGCATAGCCAGGGAGCAAGGAAAGACTGGGGTCTGGCTATTTAAAGGTGCTTCAAGGGTCCTTGCGATATCTTACGTTCCATGAACGTTTCATTTGGTTTCGGAGCAATACATCCTGCGGCTTGTGTGGCACATCCACGCATAGTCGCAATTGAGCGTTACAGCTCTTTGTGCTACTTCTGATTTTTTTTTTGGGAGGGCCTTTCTTGGGCTTACTGTTGTTTGCCTTTGATTGGATCTTTCATTGCCTGTGTGTCAGGCTTGTTTCCAGTTTCTCTGGTTAATTTTGCGTCAGTCGCAATGGGCTCTGGTAGCAAGCCGGTTCCAAGGCACCCTGCTATGGGCCGCTTGATTTCCAAACCTAAGGCCGAGGTTTCTCAGAACACCACTAGTTCTGGGGAAACGGACTCTGACTCACCGTCCCAGCGGCAGGCTGCTGAGGCCGTCGGCCAAGATCAGTCTGGCGCTGACGTTGGTGAGGACGAGGATGTGGTTTCTCTTGGGTTAGATGAGGAAGAAGAGGAGGCTGAGGAATCAGACGACGAGCCTCCTTCCTGTTAAGCCCACAGCTGCTGTTGAGAAGGAACCTAGTGTGTCTAAGCTCCCTCCTCTCCAGCAGCGTGAGGATCCCTATCCCACCTTGCACAACGGCCAGCTGCCGCAGTTGCTTGAGCCAGGGGGCTATGTGTTACGTCCCAAGGCTCTCTGCGGCCATTATGAGCGCCTCTACCGTGAGCGCTCCTCTCGCATGGCGCAGCGTCGCAGCTACCGTGAGCAGCCTCCCATGACCAGAGAGCTTATCACCATTATCAACGCTGGCATGCATCAGATGGCTCGCTTCATGGATGAGCTGATTGAGGAGATGCAGCGCATTGAGCGGAAGGTGGAGCTGGCTAAGGTTAGCATAGACGGCACTCAGCAGGCAGCAGAGCGTCAGCAGAGCGCCGTGTTTGACAGGGTAGCCGTTGTGGAGCGCTCTCTCGAGGAGCACTTCAACCAGCTAGCAGCTTTGCGCTCCCAAGTGACTGTCAGCCCAGCAGATGCAGCTCGCATAGTGGGCAACCTCCACCGCAGCATGGCTCGTGTGTCGGGCTTCTCCGGGGAGCGGTCCAACGCACGTAGCGGGCAGATTGAGCTGGTAGGGTTGACTGAGGCCACCGACTGGCTCAGTGCCACTCGGACCAAGCTGGCTGCACAGAAGTTCCCAGAGGATGAGATGGTGCGCATTGCCTTCACGCACCTTGAGGGGACAGCAGCTCGGCTGATGCAGGACCGCAGTGATGCTGATGACTTCTTGGTTAAGGGTACCTCCTGGCAGCGGTTTGCAGAGACCATATGCAGCTACTTCAAGGGGGGCAGTGTGCCAGAGTTAGAGGCTCGGCGGCAGCTGCAGACTCTTTACCAGGGGAAGCAGCAGGTAGCAGCTTACAGTGCTGCTTTCAACAGCACTCTGGCCAGGTTCAACTCCAACCCAGACTATGCCATGGCCAGAGTTGATCAGAGCACCATCTGGAGGGAGGGTTTATCCAACCAAAACCTCTTCTCAGATGTGGGCATTAACCCTCTCACATCCAACCTCTGGTATGTGAATGTGCCAGATGATCAGAACCCTCTGCAGATGCAGCAGCAGCATGCAGCACAGCTGGAGGCCACGGATCCAGGCAGGTATGGACCAAGGACG